>JAQIWV010000001.1:0-83885 GCA_034696705.1 Isotomurus plumosus
TAGTCGACTACAAATATAAACCTCCGCCTTTCAACCTATCAGAATTCGGAGGTCGCTTGATTGTTTACCACACAGTAGTTTTGTTGTTACTTGTGGGCGTGTTCGAGGAGTCCGTGGTCGTCTAGCCAGAGTCTGAGGATGAGTCGCTGTCGGAGAATGTGGGCCGCGCGTTTGAGACGCTCCTTGTCCT
The DNA here is from genome assembly GCA_034696705.1 of Isotomurus plumosus. Lineage (NCBI taxonomy): Eukaryota > Metazoa > Arthropoda > Collembola > Entomobryomorpha > Isotomidae > Isotomurus > Isotomurus plumosus. Next base: position 191 of record JAQIWV010000001.1, read on the forward strand.
CCGGGGGCAGATTGATACTCGACAGCAGAGACTCCTCCGTTGTTGCAGACGTTCTTTCTTCTTCCACGTGTTGGTGGTTGTCGTTGTCGGTGGGGACGATTCTGTTGAGTCCGAACTCCTGGTGCGTGAGCAGGTCGAGCTGACCGATGGACACCAAAGTGACCACCCCTGCGGAAGACAAAGTGTATTGTTAGAGACACTGTTTTTGAGGTGAGGAAGTAAGTACCGTGAGTGCCGATGGGTCGGACTCCGATCATTCTTGGTCAGTGGCATTTCATTGTTCACTGACTCACGCACCACCACCACGCACACACTAACTACGCACACACTCACTCGACCTGACCTACATTTAATGGTCAACAATGAGACAAACAACAACAATGGAGATGCGCAGTGCACGTGACCTGTATGGAGATAAAGTCGGAGGTCAGATGACTTTGTGTGTCCGCCGCCGCAGTGTGTGACGGGGTTTTGGTATATGAGACACTTTCTCCTCGTTGCTTACACTTCCCTCACCCGAGAGAAATCGATACACACACTACCCGTTCACTCTCCCAGGGTCACCCACAAACGGGTTCTTCCCAAATACACTACTGACCTTACGCAACCACACACACACTATGCGCCATTCCTCCAGGAACGTCAACAGGGTCAGGGTCAGGGGTCACATCACAACAACATTAAGGCTGGAGGATAGAGTTGAATCGGAGCAACGTGAGACGAGAGGAGTAATAATGCTGGGGCAAGTTGATATTCTCGGAGTGCCCCGGTGTGACACGTCCTCAGATGAATTGTGGCGGGAATCTTGTTCATTTGAGTGTGTCAAAATATCAAAGTCACAACAACAAGGCTGTCGAGATGATTTCTGTGGGGGGAACGACGGTGACGACAGCGACGACCCCCGGGGGGGCGACCCTCAGGGACAAGCAGATCGGTAAGGACTCCTCAACTACAAAAGAGGGTGTGTTCTAAATGTACAGAGTGTGTGTTTTTAGCGTCGATAAGTCAGATGCTGAACTTGAACGAGAGTGTTGGTGGTGGTGGTGGGGGGAGTAAGGACCCGAAGGAGCCGGTGTGGAAGATTCTGATTTACGACCGGGTGGGGATGGAGATTCTGACGCCACTCTTCACCGTCCACGAACTCAGGCAGAACGGAATCACTCTTCACATGTGAGTTCTTCACCGCAGACAGTACCTCTTTTCCTCTTCTGACTTGCGATTGTTTTGGTGTGCAGTCCCCTTCACTCTGGCGACCGCTCCTCTTCTTCGTCGTCGTCGTCGTCAGGAATTCCGGACGTGCCAGCGATATACTTTGTGCTGCCGACGGATGAGAACATTGAGCGGATCTCGCGGGACATCCAGTCTGGATTGTACGGGAACTACTTTCTCAACTTTTTCCGTCCGATTTCGCGGTCCAAGATTGAGGACGTTGCCGCAGCGGTTCTCGCCTCGGGGGACACCAAGTGCGTCTCCAAGGTCTACGACCAGTACGTCGACTTTGTGTGTCTCGAGGACGGACTCTTCACGCTCGCCTCCGCCGGCGACCCACACGACTTTTACGGTAAGACGGACGTCAAGAGAGTAGTGTCAAGATGAAACTGATTATGAAATTGGGTTGAAGGTCTGAACCGTGCGAGTGTGACGGACGGGGAGATGTCATTGCGGCTGGAGTCGATAGTGGATGGGTTGTTTTCGGTGCTGGTGACGTACGGGCAGGTTCCCGTCATTCGGACGCCCAAGGGGGGTGCCGCAGAGTCGATAGGGGAGAAGCTCGACAAGAAGATAAGGGACAACCTGAGGGACCACCGCTCGTCGCTCTTCAACGAACACCACTCGGCCACTCACCACCACCACCAGGGCGGGTTCAGGTGAGTCGAGAGTTAATTTATTCCAGTTTCACTACTAATTATTGTCAAATTGCAGTTCCTCGAGTTCTCGTCCGTTGCTGGTGATTTACGACCGAACGTTGGACCTGGCGACTCCGCTTGCGCACGCGTGGACGTACCAGGCGCTGACGCACGACGTGCTGGAGAATTCGCAGAACCAAATAAAGTTTAGCGACGATGAGACCAGCAGCGGAGGAGGAGAGTCGAAGAAGAAGCTGCGTACGTTTAGTTTGGACAGCAGGAGGGACGTGTTTTGGCGTACGCACCGGGGGTCGCCGTTTCCGACGGTGGCGGAGGCGATTCAGACAGAGTTGGAGGACTACAGGAAGAGCGAGGACGAGGTCAAGAGGCTCAAGGAGACAGTCGGAGGAGGAGTTGCCAACATGGACGACCTAATTGACGTTGACATTTCGGACAACACTGCGAAGCTGTCGATGGCCATTCGTGACCTCCCGCAGCTGATCGAGAGGAAGCGCGTCCTCGACGCCCACACCTCCATCGCCACAGGTACAACAAACACTTTACAAGACCCCGTATGTGCAGATGATAATATATTTCTGTTTCAGCGATTCTGTCTCAGATAAAGTCTCGTTGTTTGGACTCGCTGTACGAGACCGAGTCCAAGTTGCTTACGAACGTGTCGAGTGGGGGGAAGTCGTCGGGGGTGGAGTCGGTGGCGATCAACAGTCTGTTGCTGGACCCGCGGCAGGGGACGTTTGAGGACAAACTGCGGCTGTTCCTCATCTACTACCTCGCCAACAAGGCCACCGTCTCCGACACCGAAATGGAGCAGCTCGCCTCCTCCCTCCACGCCGACACCGACAACGACCACCTCCTCCACGCAATCACATTCGTCAAGAAGTGGATGTGAGTCATCACTCATTCTTCTCATTGTCAGGTTGACTCTAATTAACTCTGTTCAGTTCGTTTGGGAAGCTGAGCGCGGTGGGAAGCGGAGGTTCGCATGGGAGCAGCAGCTATCAGCAGCAATCGCTGCTGAGTGCGTCGCGGAGCTCGGTGGGGCAGTCCTCGTCGATGCTGACCAAGTTGGTGTCGACGGGGTCGTCGTTCCTCATGGAGGGCGTCAGGAACCTCGTCTTCAAGCGGCAGGTCAGTTGTAACAGACTCACAAACACTTGAATTGCTGACATGTGTTTGTTTGTTGTAGGACCTCCCGTTGACGCGTGTGACTTTGGATCTGGTTGAGGGTGGTCACCGTGAGACGGAGGAGAGCTACCGCTACTTTGACCCTAAGCAGATCAAGTCTGGTGGACAACAGCATCAGCATCAGCAGCGGCCGAGCGACGTGATAGTGTTTGTGGTTGGTGGGGGGAACTACATGGAGTACCAGAACCTGGTTGACTGTTTTTCGCAGCGGAAGGACAACAACGTCGTCCCCACCGGGTCGTCGTCGTCGTCGTCGTTTCGGTTGCCGCAGAAGCGCGTGACGTACGGGTCGACGTATTTGTACAACGGGAGTGAGTTTCTGGCTCAGCTCGCGAAGCTGGGAAATGAATAAAAAGATTGATTACCTTTTGCGTGCAACTCGCGGGACGTTTCTTGTCCGATTTGGTTCTCACTCAGCCACGCGGCCACCTCCGGGGCGAACAACGGCGACGACGACGGAGAAAGGTCACCCGGCGGCGGCGGCGGCGGGAAGAGCGCCGTTGAGACCGCGTCGATGAGGGCGACGGAGGCGACGCTGATGACCACGCCAAGGAGCAGCCACTTTATTCGCGAGAACACTTGTTGTTGTTGAGAGGGGTCCTCACGGGGGAGGGGTGGTGGTTGTTGTTGTTGTTGTTGGGTGGTAGTGGGGGGCATTTGGGAGGGGCTTTGTGTGTGGTGACCTTTAAAGGTGACCTTTGGAAGACAAAGAGTTTCAAGTGGAAGACGAGAGTCTTGTCCTCGTTTGAGGATTAATTTGATTAACAAGTGTCAAAATAGAATTTCTAATCTTAACAAAAACAAACCACCACCACCACCACCGATGAACTTTTCTCAACTAAGTGTCAGTTGGGGCGAAGGGAGATCAAAACAAAACACGTGTGTCTGAAATATATTGAGCAGGTTGCACAGCACATGTCGAATATTTTTCGACGTATTTGTCGACGGTCTTGTTCGCTTGTGAGGATGTCTTGTGACGCTGCGGGAGAGACGACGAGGCCAAAGCACCGGCTCATTGGTGAGTGATAATAATAAACAAGTTTACTGTCCAGCTGAATTGAAAATGTTTGCAGACGTGGGTTCGAATTTGCTTGACGACATGTACGGAGGGGTGTACAACGGGAGCGTCAAGCACGAGGGCGACGTTGGGGTTGTGCTTGACCGCGCGCGCGCGGTGGGGGTCGAGGGGGTGTTTGTGACCGCGGGGAGCCTCGAGGAGGCCAAGAAGGCTGCTCAGTTTTGCAGAGGTAACAACACAATACAACTATTCTGTGATGGACTGGAACGATGACTGGTGTTTGTGTTTCAGAAGAACGTTTGTCGTCGACGTGTCTTTTGCGTTCGACGGTGGGAGTGCACCCAACGCGGTGCCTGGAGTTTTCCGCGGACCCTTCAGGTCACATTTCGAGTCTCCTTGACGTGTGGCGGGGTAACAAGGACGTGATTGTGGCGCTGGGTGAGTTTGGTCTTGACGCTGACCGCGTCGAGTTTTGTCCTTACGCAGCGCAACTCGAGTATTTTGAGCTGCAGTTGCGTGAGTTGGGCCCTGCGACGGATCTGCCGCTGTTCCTCCACTGCAGGGGCGCCGCTAAAGACCTGACGAGGATCCTCAAGGCCAACAGGGACTGTTTTCCCAAGGGCGGCGTCGTCCACTCGTTCGACGGGACTCTTGAGGACCTCGAAAGCGTTTTGGAGCTCGGACTCCACGTCGGCGTCAACGGGTGGTCAGTGACACTTTTCTTTTCCTTTCTTGTTTGTAAAATATATCGTTGTTGTTTAGTTCTTTGAAGACGGAGTCGTCGTGTTCGGTGGTGTCGCGGATTCCTCTTGATCGGTTGGTTCTGGAGACGGACGCTCCGTGGTGTTCGATGCGGCCGTCGCATTTTTCCTCCAAGTTCATAAAGACGAAGTTCCCTGCGGCCAAGAAGAGTTACAACGCCAAGGAGCTCTTCAAGACGCGGAACGAGCCGTGCACTCTTCTGTAAGACGCCGTGCCGCGTGCGTCGCTCTCTTGTTGTTGTAGCGTTCTTCTTCTTGTTGTAGGAATGTGCTGGAAGTGGTGAGTGGGCTGCGTGGGGAGGAAGAGTCGATTGTCGCTGCAGCCGTTTGGAACAACACACACACACTCTTTCGTATTGAGCAGGAGGAAAAATAAAAAGTTTCTCTGCAATTCTGGTGGTGGTGGTGGTGGGGTCATTGTGTCTCAGAGGACACAGAGTTCGTTCTCTCATTTATTTTCTCTCTCCTTCTGTTCCTGTGACGACGACTGTTTTCAGTTCCGCTGTTGAAATGTTGTTGGGCGTCAAGAATTCCAGTCCTCCGCTGTTTCCGAGGCTGCGGGAGGAGCAGCAAACGACAGTCTTTGTTCAGGAGTCGTTGTCGTCGTCGTCGTTTAGTTCGTTTGCGTTCCTGCGGCTCGTGTGCGACGACGGACACGTCTTTGTCCACGCGGTTCTCTTTGCGTCAGCGTCGCCGATGTTCCGATCGTTGCTTGAGGTGAGTCAAAGCAATGGGGGAATTATTCCGAGGTCATTGTTTTTGAAGATATTGTTTGTTTTCGTAGGAGAGGAATGTTTCTGACGCGGATCCGGTTGCGGTGTATCTTGTTGGGGAGCGCGTCCGCGTGGTGGCGCTGCTGGTGACGCTGATGTACTCGGGAGTTGTGGAGGACATTTCCATGGAAGAGATGCGGAGTGTGGAGAGACTCATTGGCGTCCTCCAGTTGAGGAATGAACTGGGGCTGCAGCACAGGATAGCGAAGAAGGAAGTCTTCCAGCCGGTTGTCAGGTTCTTCCAGAGTCAACAACAGCAACAGCAGCAGCAACAAAAGAAGAAGAGGAGGAAGAGTAGCAGCAGCAGCAGTTTCAGTAGTCCGAGGAAATGTAAAGGATTGTCGACAATGAGTGGTGGTGGTGTTGGTGAAGAAGGATCTCCTCCTCCGAGCAAGAAGAAGAAAGCGAGTCCTCAGAAGAAAGTGGTGTCATCAGCAGGGAGTGCAGACGTTGGAGGAAAGGAAAGGGAGAAGAGTCCTCCAGTGACTCCAGAAAACAAAACGTCTCCTCCTGTGACTCGGTCGCAAAATACAACTCCACCAGAGACTCCGTCCAAGAAGAAAAATCCTCCAGCGACTTCTCAAAAGAACACAACTACTCCAGAGACTCCGTCGAAGAAAAATAAAACTCCAGAGACTCCGTCGAAGAAAAATAAAACTCCAGAGACTCCGTCGAAGAATGAAAGTCCGTCGAAGAGGAACAGGTCGCCATCGCCGCCGCTGCTGATGCTGCAAGAGTTGTTGGAGAGGAAAGCTGAAGAGTATTTGGCGTCAAAGAATAAAAGCGGTTCGACATCTCCCCAGCCTCCAGTTCTCTATCCAATCACGTCAATTGTCAAAATCAAATCAAATTTGAGCAATCAGAAGAAAGCGAGTCCTCAGAAGAAAGCGAGTCCTCAGAAGAAAGCGAGTCCTCAGAAGAAAGCGAGTCCTCAGAAGAAAGCGGTGTTGTCAGCAGGGAGTGCAGACGTTGGAGGAAAGGAAAAGGAGAAGAGTCCTCCAGTGACAATGACAAAGCAGCAGCAATGTCTTCCTCGACAGCAACAGCAGCAGCAACAGCAGCGCCCGCAGAAGAGAATGTCGCCAGCGGGAGTGCGTCGTGGTCAGTTTTTGTGTTTTGAAGAGTTTGAAGGTGTCTTGTGCAACGTGTACCGCGACCCTGACGACCCCACGGGCCAAATCCTCATCCCCGCACACCTCGAAATCTTGTAATCTTTCCCTTTACTCTTCTACTTACTATTTATTTCGTTTGTTCAATAAAGTCTTAAAAAACATTGTCATGGTCTTCTTCTTGTTCGCTGTTGAAGACTCGTTCTTCGACGACGCTGTCCATCTGGTGCTGCTGCGGTCCTCCCGAAGTCGACGAGATTTTCCTGCGTCTGCTCCGACGGTCGTCGTGCGCCTGTGCAGCATAATTAATTAGCAAATCTATTTATGGTAGTTTAGTTGCATTTGTGTGGTCCTCACGTGTTTGGCGATGTTGAGGAGGGCCTGCGCGGTGTGGTCTCCAGTTTGGACGACGAGGGCGTGGAGGGCCGACCGCTTGTCGATGAGCAGCTTGTAGGGTTCGTCGAACTCCCTGACCTCCCCAGCGTCGAGGACGAGGATTCTGTCGCTGTCCATTACAGTGTGGAGTCGGTGGGCGACCGTCAGGACGGTGCAGTCTGCAAACTTGTCACGGATCGTTCGCTGGATCAGCGCGTCCGTTCTGCAAGAATAAACAACAATTAACTCTGTTGGAACCGGAGGAATCTTAAAAGTTATATACTCTGGGTCGACGTTGGCGGTTGCTTCGTCGAGGACGAGGACCCTGTTCCTCCTGAGGATGGCCCTTGCGAGGCAGATGAGTTGTCGCTGCCCGACGCTAAAGTTTGACCCTCCCTCTGCGATCTGTGAAAAAAAGTTTGACCTTTATTTGTGACCTGGGAAGAGGTCAATAAGTTCTACTATGACCTTTGCTTCGAGTCCTTGAGGGAGAGTGTTGAGGACGGTGTCTTTGAGGTGTACCTCCTGGAGTGCGTCCCAGAGGAGGTCGTCATCGTAGTCGTCAAAGGGGTCGAGGTTCCTCCTGAGGGTCCCTATGAACAGAACGGGGTCCTGTGGGATGATTGATATCTTTGCCCTGAGTTCGTGGAGTCCAATTCCGAGGACGTTGACGCCGTCGATTTCTATTTGTGACCCTGGGAGGGGCTCGGTGATCCTGAACAGCGCGGAAATCAGCGACGACTTCCCCGCGCCTGTGCGACCGACAATTCCGACCTTCTCGCGGCCCTCGACGACAAGTGTGACCTTCCGGAGGACAAGTGAGGAGGGGTCCTCTTCTTGTTCGTCGTACGAGAGGGAAACGTTCTTGAAGGTGATGCGACCGCGCAGGGGCCAGGACCGCGCTGGGCCTGGAGGAAGAAGAAAAAGTAATGAATGGGGTAAGGTGAGATTTTGGGTGGTGCGTACGCTTGAGTGAGGTGAGTGGGGCTTCCGGTTGGAGTTTAGCGTACTCGAGGACGCGTTCGACAGAGACCATGTGGTTCTCGGTCTCCGCAGACTGCCGCACGCCCCACTGGAACATCCCCGTCAGCGTCATCGCCGACGACACCGCGAGACCAACCGCTGAGCCTCCTAAACACAAGAAATCTTGAGTGACCTCTTTTGACGTGGAAGAATGCTGAGACTGACCCTTGTTGAAGATGAGGAATGAGAATGCGACAGAAGCGATGTAAGCGACGCTGAGCCAGTCGACAAGGATTCCGAGCCAGCGCGCTGTGGCGAGGAAGAGGAAGAATGCGGCCGAGTGGACGTCTTGGTGTCTGTCGAACGCGCGCGCAAACTGGTCCTCGGCGCGGAAGGCCCTGATGGTCGTGAGGCCGTAGAGACTCGTGCTGAGGTGGGAAAAGACTGGGGACCGCGCGATGCCCTCGAGGCGCTTGATGGACCGCGCGGTGCGGAGGTAGAAGGAACGGATGTACTTGAAGAGGAGCGCGAGGAAGGCCGACGGCAGCAGCAGCCACACGTTCACCGTCGAGACTATCGCCACCACGCCAAAGAACTGGAGCGCGATCTAATAAGGGTTCAAATTTCTTTTTGTGACCTCTGTGACCTCTTTTTTGGGGGGGGCCTAAGAGGAACTTACGTCCATTGTGTCAAAGAAGGTTGGAGGGAGCGTCTCGTCAATGATCCCGCAGTCCTTTGCGAACCTGTTGAGGACCCGACCTGGAAAATATTACAAGGGTCACCACGAGGGTCATTAGGGAGGTCTCAAGAGTTGACTGACCTACGGGGTTGACCTCGAAGAACCGCATTGGAGCGCGGAGGACTCCGTCGAACAACATGGCGTGGAGTTTAATTGACGAGTTGAGACACATGACGAGGAACCCCGCGGTCCTGATGAGCGAGACGACAAACAGCGCGCCGACGAGTGAAGAGTAGACAATGACCTGGAGGTCACGGCTGTTCCCGAACGAAGAGTCCTCATCAGATGACAATATGGTTGTGTTTGTTCCAAGGAGCTCCTCCCTGCTTGTCCAGTACTGGAGAAAGTAGTCTGAGCCTGAGAACAATACCTGGACGAGGATGTTTGAGACGAGGAGGTTGATGACCCCGGGGATGGATGACCCCGCGCGGATGTATTCCCAGTAGAGCCTGAGACTGATTTCCCCCGAGGAACGGTCCTCCTCGCGGCTCTGTGGGGACAACAATAGAGGAGTCGTCTCATCGTCGGATTTGTTCTTCTTTGAGAGGTTCCGGTTCCTCAGGAGCAAAGACGGGACCACGGGTCGTGACCTGGAGCAAAAGAACTCAAATTGATTGTCGTCTCGTGAAGAATTTCAGGCAGCGACGTACATTCTCCGTGAGTAGTTGTGGCCGAGTGACCTGACGACCTCTGGTTCTTCTTCCCACTGGAACTCTTCGACGAGACTGTTTGTTCCTCCGGGGGCCCCCATCTCGAGGAGACTCGTTGACGCGGACCTCTTGAACGTCTTTTTGGGGCCCTCGTGGAGGACCTCCATTCCAGTGCCCTTGTACTTGAGGTGCTGCTGGAGAATGTTGTCGTTGGAGGAATCTGAAGGAGGAGGATGTTGGTCTCCAGAGTTGTTGTCAGAGTTGAGGAGCTGGGCAAAGTTGATTCCGGAGGCGAGGAGGTGAGTGTACGACCCTTGCGATGTCACGTGACCTTTCTCCAGGAGGATTATCTCGTCGGCGCTCTTGAGGAACTGAAGTTGGTGCGTGACGAGGACCCGAGCTTTGTCCCGGAGGTACCCTTCGATGCACTCCTCGTACAAGTGGCGACCGACTTCCGCGTCGACTGCAGTGGCGATACAAATTAAGTGGCGAAATTCGACAAGGGCAGTGGCAGCGATTTACTTACCGGCGGAGAGTGGGTCGTCGAGGAGGTAGACGTCAGCGTCAAAGTAGACGGCTCTGTGATGAAGGGGAAGTTGAGATTGTCAATGCATCTGTATATATTAAAAAGAGGTTCACTGACCTTGCGAGGTTGACCCTTGCCTTTTGCCCCCCGGAGAGTGAAGTGCCCCTGTCCCCCACGAGTGTCCTGTCCCCAAAGGGTAAAAGTTGCAGGTCCTTTTCGAGTGCGCAGACCCTGATGACCTCGTTGTACTTGTCCTCGTTGAACTCTGAGCCGAAGAGGATGTTGTCCCTGACGGAGCCCCCGAAGATCCAGGGCTCCTGCGACGTGTACGCTATACGCCCCCCCACGTGACATGACCCTGAGTCAAGGGGAAGCTCCCCCAGCAGCAGCTGCAGCAGCGAGCCCTACTCAAATCTTTTGTATTGTTCGCTGTTGAGGAATTGTCAAATATGAGATGATGAGTTTACCTTCCCAGCGCCGACGGTTCCGATGACAGCGACGAGCTGACCGCGCTTGACCTCGAGGGTCACGTCAGAGAGCGTTGGTTCGCCTTCGTTGGTCCAAGAAGCTGTTGCGCGGTCGACCTTGACGAGTGAAGTGTCATCACTGGAGGAGGAGGAAGTTGGGAGCAGCGGTCGCTCCTGGAGGAGGAGGAATTCCTGGAGTCTTCGGATGGAGACGAGGACTTCTGCGAGGTTGGAAATGGCGTTTGGGAAGAAGAGCGTCATTATCAGGCGGACGCTGTTGTACAGCGACAACGTCACAAACACCTGCAAAGTAGCAACTCATCGTCACGTCAAAAAAGAATGACGTTGACGTGGGCGCTAGTGTTTCGTACCTTTTCAGCGGTGAGGAACGAGTCTGGTGATGTGAGTACGTATGTGAGTAGGGTGACGAATACGATGACCTTGGATGAGATGTAGTAGAAGCTGAGGTTGATGGCGCGGAGGACCGCGGTGCGCTTTATGTACCTGACCTCGTCCCTACCAAATTATCAGACGTAGTGTGTGAGTGACAATGTGTGTGTGTTTGACCTGTGACCTTGAAAACTTACTCCCTGGCCTCAGCGACGAGCCTCGCAAACGGTCCCTCCCACGTGTACATTTTTATGACGCGCATCGCGCTGATTATCTGGAATGTTACAATAGCGCGGTCAGTAATTGAGGTCAGTTTGATTGTGTCGAGTATTGTACCTCGTTCATGAACCTGACGCGGGTGTCGGTGCGCGCGGCGACCTGTGACCTGAGTTTGCCAAAGAGTCTTCCCATTTGTGACTGGAAGGGGACGAAGAGGACGAGGAGGGCGACGCCGGCGAGGGAGGGCCACCAGCCAAAGTAGCCCCAGAGGATGTAGGCGACGATGGAGAGCTGCAGCGGCCCCACCCACAAGTAGTGAAGCATCCCCACGCAGAGGTCAAACCGGTTCACGTCGTTCGAGAGCAGGTTCACAAGCTGACCTATCGTCGTCTCACCCAGCGACGACTGGCTCAGACGCAGCGACTAATAACACACACACAGGTCAACTGTGGGTCACGGAAGAAAGAGGTCAAGAAGGTGTTAATACCTTCCTGTAGATGAGTGAGGACACGGCGACCCTGATGCGCATCCCGCAGTGCTGCGTCGAGAAGAAGAAAGGGTGGTGCATCAACGTGTAGAGCACTGGAGAAAAGTTGACCTGTGACCTTTGTGACCTTGACAAGTGTGTGTGTTTGAGCTTACTTGACCCTGCGACGAGTCCTGAAGCGAATAGGTATCCAAAGTACCAGTTTGAGTCGAGTCCGTCTTCTTTTGAGATCCTCTGGAACTCTCCCCCGAAGAACCGGATGAGGTAGCCGAGGAAGAGGGGCTGCGCTATTCTGGACAGTAAACACACGGACACGTCAAAAGTTGACGTTACAAGTTGTGCCGTGATAATGTGACGTACTTGCAGACGCACTCCTCGAAGAGTGCAAAGGTGCCTAGGAACATGTACCAGGGTCCGAAGACGCGGAGGAGGGCGCGGAGGAGGCTGGGCTGGTTGTTCTTCTTCCTGGTTGTCTCCCTCTGCCACTCTTTCGCGAGAGCGTCACCGAGCCGCGCCGACTCGTCCGCGCGCTCTATCCTGTAGAGGTCAGCGAGGTCAAGGTCGCGACGGGAGCCCTTGAGGAACAGTCCCCACAGCCAGCTGGACATTTATTGGATTAAAGAGAGTTGGAGTATTTGGGAGAGATTGGGTTTCGTACCTGAAGAATATCCTGGACAAGACTCCAGCGTTCTCGCGGGGGGAGACGAGGACAACGGCCGGGGGGTCATCATCAGCATCGGCGGTGGTGACCTTTTTGTTGTTGTCCATGTCGAAGAAAGTGAAGATGTGAATTGAGGATTGTGTGAGTAAAGTTTGGTGTTGTTTGTGGGGTGACTAACCCGAGCAAACAGAAGATATCAACGAGAGAGATAATAATGAGAGTCCACTTGAGGATTCTTTTATCACGCCCACAATCGGAAGCAACCAAAGGTCATCTCTTCTTCTTCGTCGTCACCTCCCGAGGGCCGTCCCTTCCGCTGCGTTCCCTTGAGAGAGCTGTTGTGTTGGGGCAACGTGAGAAAAAGGGGGTGCGATTCTGGCCATGGCTGCTACGGCGGTGGGGGTCAAGGGAAGTACAATTGCACTATTTGCAGACAACTAATTATTCCACTCGAATATGAATTATACTACCACCTAACAGTCGTCCGATTAAATGATCATTAAAATGAATTAAAAATTATTTTCATTAAGTGCATGTCCCTCGAAAGGTGCTAATCTTAAAATTAAGTGCTGATTTATAAAAACAGTAGTAGTAGTAGTCATGGCAACTGAGTGTGTGTGTTTATTGAGGTAGTTGTTTTTTGAGTACAAAGTCGTTCATCATTTTGTGAAAGTGTCGTCTGCATGTGAGGAACTCGATTCCCTCTACGGCGGATCAGTCAAAATTAAACAACTTGATATAATTGTTGAAATAATTCTCTTTTTACCCTGATAGGAGTTGAAGTTGAGTTTGGGTGGTGTTCCTTTGACTTTGAAAGTAAAGTGGAACATGTTAGAGAGGAGTGCCTCGTGTGTCCTGGGGTTGATGACCTCTGCTTTGACGGGGCAGTGGATAAACTCGTTTTCGACGTACCCGACGCTGGCAGAGAACTTGAGGATCGACCCGATCTCTACGGGGCGACGGAAGATGATGTCGTCAATGTTGAGGATGTGGGGGCGGCGCTTTCTGCACAATGAAACAAGTTTTGACTCACCCTGAACAGTCTTTAATAGTTCTGTGAACTTACGCGTAGATGTAAGCGTTGGTGAATGCGAGTTCGGTGGCCTGCCTCATGATGAACCCGCCAAAGATTTTGTTGTACCTGTTGCGGTACTGCGGGTGGCAGATAAACACCGTCTTCAGTTTCGTCTCAGACATTAACGTCTGCTGCTGGTTTACTGCTCCAGCGGCCTCCTTATTCTCGCCCCAGTTCTGGAGGAACATGGAGTGAATGACCTCACGCTCCTCCTCAGTCGGGGCCACGCGGTACAGCGACTCCTTCTCCAGCTCCTTCCGGCGGCGCTGGCGGTCTACAAAGTATATTAAAGACATGTTTGCAGGAGCTGGAGCTGAGGACGATTACCTTGTCCCCTATTGAGGAATAGTTGTTCGTTGTGGTCGTTGGCGACGAGGGGGTTGACGATGGCGGGTCCGGTGTTCATGGGGTCCCTTGCGACCATGAGGAAGACGGCCTCGCAGACCTTGGAGTACTTTCCCGAGAGGTCCTTTTGGTCGAGGACGACGCTGACTTCCAGCGACGACCTCCCCACGTAGCTCACGTGGCCGCTTAGCCTCACGTCCTCGTCGTTCTAACAAAAGAGAAATTGTTGGAAACAAGTTTTGTTTGTGGTCACGTGAGAGTTGAGACCCGCATTGCGTCGGATCCAAAGTGGATGGAGTCGACGAGGGCGGTGACGACAGAGTAGGGGTTCTTTTTCCCCGCGGACATCGGGTTCAGGATGTGGCGGAAGCAGCAGAAGACTAGACAGGGAGCGTCCATGAGTTACAGAGCTGATTTTGTTGTATGTGTGTGTGTACCTGAGAAAACGTCCATGTCCTCGAGTACGCGTCCTATGCGTACGTTCCCCTCGTAGGTGACGTACCGCTCGCGGATGTCTGCGCGAGACCTGAGGGGGATGACGGCGGAGACGAACGAGTCGGTCATCCTGCGGGGGGGAAGGTCATCGACACTCTTTGGGAGCAAGTCCATCAGACTCTTTCGCTGACGCAGCGTCTCCTCCAGCCCCGACTTGCTGTACTCTCGAGCCTGACCAATGTCCAGCGCAAACTTTTCAAGGACTGACATGACACAAGACATTTTTATTAGTCACTGGAGGATCATGCAGTTCATGTGTTTTTACTGTCGAGGGTGGTGAGCGAGGGGGTCTCGTCCTCGGGGGGGTTCACAAACAGGCTCCTGTAGCTCCGAACCGGGGTCCTTCAGAAAAGGGACACAATCAGTATAGAAAGGACTGGGAGCTCTCAAAACGTTTTGGTACCTGAATCCTGAGGACCACTTTGGGTTCATCTTGTTGACTAGAAGACATGGTGACCTGCTGCTGCTGCTGCGGCTGCTGAGGGCGAGGAGGCCCTTCCCAAGAAGAACAATATTATTGTTTACCATCTTGTTTGTTTACATTCCGTTCCCGCGGAAAAAGTCTCCTCTCGCCCCGCACTCTCAATGTCAGCAGAACTCGAGTTTCTATTAGAAAAGTCTCTTGTTTTGCTGACGGTGGACGGCGACTCCCGAGGAATCTTTTCTTGTCAGCAGATTCTTGAGGTCCATTAAAGCTGAAGTAGTTGAGGTTGGTGTCAAATGTCTGATGACGCACACTCGAGATCACCTTACCCAACCGATGACTCTTGGACTTGACAACACACTCTTTCTCTGGACAACAAAATATCACTTCCTCTGGAGTCTCACTCTGCCCCTATAACATGGAGGAACTGCAAAGGAAGGTCCTCTTGAGGTCAGTTGACCACGCCCTTGACCTCATGACCTCTTTGAAGAAGCCTAGTTTCGAGTGTCTCACGTGCTCGACCTCGTTTCCCTCGAAAGAGGCCCACCACGAGGCTGTCATAAAGCCCTACCTGGACAAGATCAAACAGTCCAAGAACAATAAGCTCCTGAGGACCCTTTTGACCCCGCTGACCTCTCTGGCACCAGCAGAGAAGCGCAAGTCGTCGTCGCTGGAGAATCTTGTCCAGTTTGTTCATCAAGTGCCGAGGGCCCTGGAGCTTCTAAGGGCCTCCCCTTCGAGTACTTGTTGGTTCACTGACCCAGTTTCAGTGAGATTTAAAGAAGACGACCTTGTTGTTCTTCTGGAGAAGGTCACGTCTTCAGTTTCAATTGACCTCGTTCGACTGTCGCGGACCCGCGGTGACCACCATCACTCAAACAAGAACAAGTCGCTTGTGCACCGCGGGAGCATTGTTGAAGTGGACACGTCGTTCCTGTTGAAGTTGTTGTCAAGTGTTGGAGTGGGAGAAGGGCCCCCGCAGTACACAGTGGAGGACCCTGTGGAGCCCTTGGCAGTGTTCCACTTCAAGAAGCGTCGCTGCGTGACCTGTGGTGACCGTGGACAGCTTGTTCCTCGCCACTGCAAGTGCTGTGGGGGTGTGGTTTGTTCGGGGTGCGTGGAATCGCATGTTGTTCCTCACCTAGGGTACAATTCCCCCCTGAAGGTCTGCCCACCCTGTAGGGTCACCTCACTGAACAAGAGCGCGCTCGTCTGGGCCGCCGCTGCCAAAAAAGAGAGCAAAGACTCAAAGACCAGTCTAGTTTACCTCGGAGTCTGTGGATGCTACACGCGCGCGGTCCTTAATTGCGGTGGCCTCGTCTCTCCTGACCTCGCGTCGCTACTGGAGTCGATAACTGAAGACGACGGTATCAGCGTTGCCGTGTTTATAGCTGCAAAGAGGGCGGGGGGGAACCCGTCGTGCGTGACCTCTTGGGGTCACTACGCTTACAAGTTCCTCCAGAGCAATGCTGAGGCCTCAGATGTCATCAGGGTTCTTCAGCAGGTCCCGCTCAACAACAAGGACGCCGACAACGAGTGGTGGGAGAAACTGGGTGACCTCTTTGGGAGACATAATAAGGTCGGCGCGGATGGTGCTGCAACTGCTGCGGCGCTGTTTTGTTACGCGCGCGTTGGTCCCTGCGACGGTCACTGGTGGCTGAGGAAGGCGAGTTGTGGTGTTGGAGATGAGTCACTGCGGCTCGAGTGTCTGCGTCGTGGTCTCAAGATGATTTTGTCAGTGGAGGCAATCAAGGAAAAGGTCATTGAGCTGTTGACTTGTGAGTCTTCTGTTCCTCTTGGTCTTGCAGCGGTCGAGGCTGTAGTCTCCAGCGGTCCTCTCTCCGTTCAAGACGTGACGGTTGACGTTGTCAAGAGTCTTGTAAGGGTCAAGGCGTTTCTTCCAGCAGCGACTCTTGTTCTCTTCGCCAAGGACAAGTTTCCTCCAGGATTCTCCTTCTCCAGGGACGTCGGGGCCGTCGTCGACGCCGTCTCTTTTGCAGCAGAAGCCGTCGTCACCACGGAGGGTTCCAAGAAAGGTGTGTACTACAATCACAATCAAATCTAATTGTTTGCTGTTGAGGAACTCTTGTTTTGCAGGGGTTCACTGGTTGCTGCGGCTGGGCCACCGGTTTCTCCAGCGAGCCTCTTCTGGAGACAACTCGGAGAGCTT
Source organism: Isotomurus plumosus (assembly GCA_034696705.1). NCBI lineage: Eukaryota > Metazoa > Arthropoda > Collembola > Entomobryomorpha > Isotomidae > Isotomurus > Isotomurus plumosus. Next base: position 16,891 of record JAQIWV010000001.1, read on the forward strand.
CTTGTCCGCTTCGGAGGAATGTTTTGTTTTGGGCGGGGCAACGCGAGATGAGGAGTCGCTCCTGGAGGTTCTTGTCCAGTTGGGCAAGTACTCTTGTTCTCCAGGCGCAGGGGTCGTTGCTGCTAACCTCGTTGGTTGTCTTCTTAAGAAGAACTTGTCCGGGAATCTGTTTCTCTTCTTTGGGAAAACACTGTTGGCGCTGGAGAGGAAGAGTTCAATCGCGAGCGTCATGTTTGGGTGCTACGCGAGGGATGTTCTCGCTGGAAACTTTATTGCTCTGAAGAAACAAGACTCGCTGGAGCTCCTGAGGATCGTTTCTTGTTCTCATGTTGCCTTGAGGAAGACGGAGGCCTGCAGGGCCATCGCCATTGCAGCAGCAGCTGAAGACGAAGATTTTCTGTTTCACCCCAACGTGGTTCGGTATCTTCACAAGCCGTTGTTCCTGGAAGCCAAAGAGGTCTCTGCAGAAGACGCTATGGAGGACGTCAACAAGAGTTGCTGACAGCGTTGTTGTTGTTTGTTTCAGTCGGAGGACGTCTTTGGGATGTTGTCGGCGCTTCACTTTTTGGGGAACACTTTCAGAGGAGAGTACGAGAGGAAGAGTGAGGAGAGGATCCTCCGGTTGCTGCCACTGGGGGACCTCGAGGAATGCGTTGCAGCAATCGTCTTGAATCCCAAGGTCACCGCTCCAGTTGCTCTCAGGTTCATCGGGGAAAATAAGAAGAAGATGGAAGAAGATGATGATGAGTTTTTCAAGATTATTGGGGCAACGTGTGACGTTTTGTCTTGCGGAGGAGGGTCCTCGAAAGCGCTGGAGGAGCTGATGATGGAAGGCGGCTTGTCTCTTAAAGCGGTCCTGGTCACTGGAAAGGTCATTGCCGCTGCGGGGAGAACGATTGGACAAGCTTTGGAGAAACAGCTGGAGGAATTCAAGTCTCTTTTGGCGTTGGGTGACGTTGACGTCGACTGTTTTCCAGCTCTTTTTCCAAAGATGCGAGTTTCTGACGGCAACGACTACAACAGCGTTGTTGTTGGCGGTCGTCCTTGGCGGATAATGTTGTGTCTTGACCGCGCAGAGGATGAGATGATGAGGTCATCATCGGTTGAGGCCATTGTGTCTTTGTTGTCGGCTGGGTGGCTGCTACAGGAGGAGATTATGAATGCAAGTGACTCGAAGAGTTATCTGAAGAATAGTTTGGTTGAGGTGCTCCGGAGGATCCTCGCGAGGGTGTCTTACAGTGACCCTTTTGTTGTGTCTTTTGCGGTCAGGTCGGCGCTGTCGCTCGTTGTTCGGTCCAAGTTGTTGGATCAGCGTCTTTTAAAGTTTCTGTTTGCAGCGTTAGGGTCACTTTCAATGTTTCCTCCAGTGATTAGCAAAAATTCGGAGCTCCTCGCGTCGTCTGTTCTGAGATACAGTGACGGAGGAGATGGTGATGACCTTGTCTTGTCTTTCTGGCGACTCCACGGGGTCAGCCGCGGGTGGTGGAGGGGGCAGGGGTATGACTTGAAGGGGGCGGAGCAAGTGTTTTTTAAGGGGGTCAGAGATGATGCAGCTGCTGGTGATGATGATAGGGGTCAGTAATTTGAAGAATGGGGAAGAGTAATTGTTTGCTCATGAGGATTTGTGTGTTTCAGGGAAGGAGTGTTTGAGGAGTCTTGTTGTGTTGCTGGAGGTACTTGGAGGAATCGGGGGACTCGAGTCGGTGACCAGGGAGGCTGCTGCTGCAGGAGGAGTTGTTGAAAACAGGTGTGAGGAGGAACAAGAACAAGTCGGGTTGAAGTTGATGTGGGTCGAGTGAAAAGAGTTTCCATGGATTTTGATGCGATAACTGAATATTTTATTGAAATAAAGTTAAGTTTTCTGTTCCTTGGTGACGTCAGAGTTGTTTTCTTTTGCTGCTGCTGCACCTTCCTGAGGGCCTAAAATTTGAAGCGTTGAACCCGTTGACGTTGAACCTGTCGTATGAGACAAAGACGAGCGTTGAGATCTGCGCGTACCCAAACCTCGCGCCGCAGCTGACCACTGACCTTCCCCCCCCTGGAAACGCATCAGTGTGTGTGTTGTGGGTAATGAGCTTAATGAGTGTGACCTGTGATGAGGTCCAAATAAAGTATACACGGCTTGGTATTAAGTCATTTTACAGTATAGTTAGTCCTTGTTTATATAATTAGTTGGCGAAAGCGGGGAACTTGAGACAAGTGTTGAGGTTAGGGTTGCACTCTGAGAGTGAGTGTGCAGAGAAGTAGAGTATGAGTGCCTTGTGCGATGGGAAGTATGTCATTGTGCGCGTGAACCCGAACCCGACGCACCCCTGGTAGATGATGCAGTGGCCAATGACCCCCCCGGAGGTCATGAGAGACAGCGCCAGCTCCCCCTTACTCGACTTTCTGCAACAAACAATTATTATGAGTTTCCGCTGATGATGATGATTGTTGTTGTCTGACCTGACGAGGAATGTTCCTTCTTGTTTGTCCCTGAGGATGGCTTGTGCCTGTTGCCTTGTGGCGTCGTTTGAGAACCAGAGCGAGTCGTCCCACATGTCAATCATCCGCGGGCTCAGCGCCGACTCTATCTCAAACGTTATCGGCTCGCAGCGTCTACAAAAAAAGAGTTTTCAGTTGGAAATGTGTGTGTGAGATTTGGACTTGCTGTTTCGACTAACTTGACGATACGTGCTCGCTGTTTTCTGAGTTGAGTGAGTTGTGGTTTGAGTTGTATGAGTTCGTGTTCGACTAGACGTGCGTACTCGGTTTGTAGTTGGAGTGAGGCGACGAGCTGCTTCCGGCTCTCCTCCATCGACGCCAGCTTCCCCGAGAGGTACACAAAGTTGTCAGAGAGTCTCTGCTGCTGCTGCTGCTCCGACTGCTGTTGCTGTTGGAGCTGCTTGTGGAGGGACAGCTGGTCGACGTAGAACATGAGCGCACCGTCGTACGCCTCCAGCGCTTGCTTCTACAGATTAAAAGTGTTGTAATGAGAGTTGTTGTTGTTGTCGTTGTGTTGTACCTTGAGGTGAATTTCGTCGATTGTCTGTGAGTAAAGCTGTGAGTGAAGTTCTAGGTAGCGTGACTTGACGAGGTAGTCACGGCTGACCTCTTCGAGTACGACTTTCTTGTCATCGTAGTCGTCGTCAGCCTTGTCGAACTTTGAGAGCGGGTTGGTGAGTCTGACGTCGAGCTGGTTGTTGTACTCTGCGAGCGAGTGTTCCTTGTAGTAGGTGACGAGGTCGACGACGGAGCTGAAGGCGAAGGGCTCAACGAGTCCAAACTTTCCGTTACGGTGGGAAATGCGGAGGAGCTTGGTCGTCTGCTGGTGACGAACCGTCAACGTGTACTCACCCACGTTTTTTGTTGACGCGTCGCGGACGAGGAACGAACCGTCTACTGACTCCCACAGCTTCTCAACGACTTCTTCCCTACAGTTATACAGTGTCATTGTGTGAGTTTTGAACTGTTTAAAGTATTGGTTTACCTTGTGGCGCCCTCCCAGTACCACTCCTGCTGCAGGAGGAGGTCCGAACTGCTGCTGCTGTTGCAGTTGTTGTGTCTGCTTGTGCTGCTCTTCCTCTGGGGAGGCTGTTGTCTGTTGTTCTTCCTGGAGACCTCGATGAGGAGCTCGACGACGCGCACGTGGTACGCGTGGTTCTCGAGGATCGCCCTAAGGGACAAGAACAATAATTAAATAGAGTTGAAGAGAGCTGGTCGTGTTGACTCACGTGACTCTGTCGTGTTTTGGTTTGAGTATTGCGGTAGCGAAGAAGTTTGCGAGGGCGTCCTCGACTTGGTTGTTTGCAGCTGCTGCGGTTGCGGCGGCCTCGTCGGCAATGTTTGTGATGAATGTAGCGAAGAAGTTGATTGCTTTAGTGTGGTTGGCGTTGAGGTTGCTGATGAGTTTCCCCGACATGAGAACGGCGTCCGAGTGGACTTGGAGTTTGGCAAACTCGATAAAGTCGTCGTATGCTGAGGTCGGGATGAGTGGCTCCGGGAGCTCGACGAGGTACTTTCTGAGGGCCCACGTGAGGTCCTCAAGGGACCAGTGCGCAAGTGAAGGGAGGTCCCCTTGGAGACGCTGGGCGAGTTCGGAAATGAGGCTGGGGCGCCAGGAGAGCGGCGTTGTCGCTGAGGAGACGTCAAAGTAGCGGGGGAACGTTGACGGGGGGAGCGAACTCAGCCGGGAGGATATCTCCGAGCAGAGAATATTTAGAAGGGGTGGGGGGGAGTGAGAAGAGTCGGTGTACTGCAGCGACAACGGCGTTCCCAGGGCTGCACAAACGGAAGAAAAATAAGTTGGGTTTTGTTGTTGTGAATTGTTTGCTTACGATTTTCTTTGATGGCTTTGAGTCTGTCGAGTGAGTTTGGAGCTGGGTCGCCGCAGGGGGGGAGACCGACCTGGACCACGCACCGCTTGTGCGTCACGTGACCGCATTCTGGAATAGGACAGAGAGGTTAGTAGTTGTTTATGTGTGTATTTGTGTGAGGTAATACTGACTGGAGCATATCCATCCCTGGTGGACGAGTCCGTTGAGGTTGAGTCCGCAAGCGTCGCAGGAGGTCAGTTGGGAGAAGGTCACCAGCGTGAAGGCGTGGTCACCAGGGGACGACGACGATGAGGATCCTCCGCTGAAGAAGCTGCTGGCCTTGGTTTTGACTCTTCCCAGCAGCTCGGAGACGCACTCGGAGACGCTCTCACGCACACCAGCGCACTGTAAATTAAATATAAAATTAATTGTTGGTATGTTGTTGGTGTTGTCATGGGACCTTGTGTTGTGGTCTGTTGCGACGACGGATGTTTTTCATGTTTTAGGGGGGCTGTTTGCTGTTGGAGACGAGCAGACGACGGAGCACCGCCGTTCGTGGGGATGGTGACAATGGGAGGGTTACCATAACAACAGGGACACAATTGTTGTCATCGTCGCAACAGAGTCGAGTGTAAACAAAGGAAAAAGACTCGAGAAAAGAGTGTGTGTGTGTGTGTGTGAGAGAACGAAAACTTACGTTGAGTATGTTTTGTACTCCGCTGCTGCCGCCACTGCCACTGCCGGTGCTGTTTTCGGAGAGTGTGAGTAGGGCCTTTCCGTCGACGTGAGCGTTGAACAGAGCGAGTGCGACATCGAGGAAGTTGTTAGCGAGGAGGAACTCTGCGACGACCGTGGGGGACCACTCCTCCACCCCCTGTCAACACCCCCACCGTCAGTTACAACAAAAGTGTTGTTGTGAGTGAAACTTACGACAGGGTTGGTGTGTGTTGCTGCTGTTGTTGTGTTTGCTGGTGGGAAGAATGGTCTGCATGTGGCGAGAGCGTTGACGTCGGGGAGGGAGAGTAGCTGCTGCTGTTCCTCGGAGTCCTGGTCCTCCTCCCCTGACAACCGGTGGAGACGAGACTTTTTCCATGACAACGACGTTGTTGTTGGGAGGATTATTCCGCTCCGCTTTGTTGTGTCCTGGAGAAGGAGCGAGTTGTTGTCTCCGACGCAGGCTCCGTGGAAACAACGGCCACAGTCTGGAAAACAATGAGAGTTAATTGTTTGTTTATGGATTGTTGCTGTTGTTGTTGTTACCGTCGCACTGGAGGCCGGGTGCGGTGCCCCAAATAAAGTCCCAGCCTACAAGAAGAACAACAATGAGTTTGTGATTGTTGTTGAGTGATTGTTGAGACTTACAAAAGTGGCAGAGGAGTGGGCTGGAGAAGAATGTCTGTTTAAGGTTGTGGGACTTGTCCGGGGACCTCGAGGAAATGTACCCTGCAGCAGAGTTACTGGAAGAGCAGCTGTAAGGGTCCGGTGACCCCACGTACCCCGAGTCATTGACCCCACTGGCTGCTACGGTTGTTGACCCCAGGGGGAGGAGTTTCTTCTTCTGCTGTCCAGCAGAGTTGGTGTTGTCGGAGGACGACATGTTTTTAAGGGGTCTCACACATGTTGCTCAACAACAACAAGAAACTTGTCCAGGAGATTTACTACCGCGCTCTCTAGCGGAGGAGGAAGCAACCAGCTGCAACCGTTTCCTTGGGGATTAACAATTGGTTGTCAAGGGGACACTGACGAGGTCACTGCGCCCTCCTGGGCACTGCAGCCTTTTCCAGTTGAACTTGCTGTTGTGCTGAGCTGGAGTTGTGTGTGGATGCTCCCCTCAGTTTCGGAGTATAATAGTCGGGTTGTTGTGGTGGTGGTTGAACTGACAGATTCCCACACTACTCCGTGTGTGTGTGTTGTTAAACTGCTGCCGCCGCCGCGTGTTGTCCAGCGACCATAAGGAGACTCCAGAATGGACGACCTGATGTACTTGACCCCCAGCTACGGTGGTCTCCTCAGCAACCCTTTCATCGGCAAGGGTCAGCAGTCACTGAAGAGGACGAACCTCTCTTGCACATCAAAACTTACTCTTGTTGTTGTTGCAGATGTCGAGTTGAGTGCAGGGCTGCTTCCGCCACCGTCGCATCATCAGCAGTCGTCGTCATCCTCTGGGTCGAGGGCCTCGTCAATCATGGACGACTTTTTCGGTGACGCTGACGCTGCTGCCGCTGCTGCTGTCCAGTTTTCACTTTTCCAGGACAACAATGAAGAGGTGGGAATTATATTTATATTTCTTTCTTTTCCCATGGGAACTGATTGAAATAATTTGTTTTCAGTTTGCGGAGATTCCTTTGAATTTGTTTCCGTCTGCGGACGATTTTCTTGGTGATGAGTCGTGTTCGAATTCCCCGAGTTACTCCTCCGCAGACTCTTCCCCCCATCAGCAGCAGCAGTCATTGGACTCGTCCCCCGAATCTTTACTAATGCTGTCCCCCCCGACGTCACCACCAGCGACAGACGTGAAACCATTAGTTGTTCCTCCGTCGCGGCGTATCTCTCGCGGTCGCGTCAACTCTTTGACGCCGGTGACGGCAGAGACGGCAGAGCTGGCGGCGCTGAAGCGGCACATCCGGATGATCAGGAACCGTGAGTCGGCGAGCCTCTCGCGGAAAAAGAAGAAAGAGTACGTGACGAGCCTCGAGGAGAAGGTCAAGGGACTCGAGAACCAAGTCAAGGCCCTCAAGCACGAAAACAACACTTTGAGGCAGCGACTCAAAGAGTCTTCAGGCGGCGGCGCAGCGGCTGGGGTCGGGAAGGGAACAAAGGCGATGGCGCTGTTTTCGCTGTGCTTCTTCTGCGCGGTCCTCACGACGAGCAACAACTCTTTTCACCAGGAACTCGGGAGCAACAGCACCAGCAGCAGCCTCTCACGAGTTGTTCAAAGAAGTCGGAACAACAACAGCAGCAGCAGCAGCAGTGTTGTTGCCGTTGCTGAAGTTGAGTTTGATTTCCACGGCAACGCGACGACAACGGCGACGGGTTGCGACGACGACAACAAGAAGGAGAGTTCGTTGAGGTTCTTCAACGTGACGGAGTCGAGAAGGTTAGGAGAGCGAAAGTAAAATGAGTAATAAATTATTTGAGGGAGATAGTATTGTGTTTGTAGGGTTCAGTCGCGGTTGGAGGGTCTGTTTAAGGTCGCGCCGAAGAAGAAAAAGTTGCAGCAGCCGCCGCCGCCGCCGCCGCTGGTGTACTCGCTGATAGCGCCTGGGAGTAAAGCTGTTGACGCTGCATCAGCATCATCAGGTGGTTCTTCGTCGAACGGTCTTACGGTGTACGGGTCATCGCTGTTGGTGGGTTCGTCGTACGCGTCGATTCTTCAGAAGCTGGAGCGTCGGGAGGACACGTTTTACGTCGTGTCCCTTACCGCGGAGAACCACCTCCTCCTCTCGGCAAAGAGCGCCAACGAGTCGTCGAGACCGAAAATGACGCTGCTTCTTCCCTGGAGGAATGGTAACGAGGAGAGAGATTCCTCAGGAGGGGACAAGAGGTTAAAGTTTTTTGTCTTTTGCAGAGACGGGGGGCGGGAGGGAGGAGCTCATGCAGATCGACTGTGAGGTCTTCCAAGTCTTCAACCTCAACAAGAAACAAGTTCAAGAAGAGGATTCTTCCAGCAACACAAACAGCAGACAACAAAACAGGTCAGCTGGTCAGCGGAGGATGAGGAACAACAACAACACCAGCAGCAGCAGCAGTAGGAGTCGAAGGTGAAGAAGATGTCGTCGACTATTTGTCGAATTTCGACGTGTGCTTTATGTGATCTTGCGTGCATTTTTTAGTCACCTTTTTTTTTGTACAATAAAAACATTTATTTACCTCCGAAAAATATGTCGACAGTTCCTGAGTAGAACAAACTGTGGTTGTGTTACATTCTGATGTGAAACTGTCCGTTTTTGGTGATGTACTTGACTCCCTTGAAAGGTCGATACTTTTCTCCGTACATGTCGAGTCTCGAGACCTTCAGCCCGCTCACCGCCATTTGGTTGATGACGAACGAGACGCTGATGGATGGCGACGCAGAGTCCGGAACCACGCCGCCCACCGGAAGACTTATCTGCACAAAAATACACACAGGGTGAGAAGAACTCGATAGAGGATAAAGTCTTCCTCCTTCTTATTACCTGCCCCCGTATGTTAGGAACGGCCTTAGAGTTTTCGATTTTCCCGATATCCCAGGTGAGAACTTTAGAGACGGGATCGAATGAATACTTTCCCTGCGAGGGAGTCAGGTTGCAGTTGAGTACGCTTTTGGGGAACGGGATCTCCATGGAGACGTTCTCGACGACCCTCCCCATCGTCTGCTTCGGCCCAACGGAAATGTCCAGGCGACCCTCCTTGAAGCTGATGAACGGCTTCACGTAAATCGGAATCGCAACTGACGAAGACACCGACGACGAAGACATGACGTGGTACGACAACAAACGGAAGTTGCCGTCAGGAGGAATAAACGAAACACACTTTTCCGTCTACACAAATTCACAAATTAATTATTTATAACCGTTTGACTGTTTCCATGGTTACCTCCCAGCGTTTGAATCGGACGCAGGGGTGGAGGCTCGCGTCGTCAAGGATACGCGGGTTCACAAACGTCATCGTCAGGTCAGGCATCCCCGACAGCTTGATGCAGCAGTCAATCTGAAACAATTGTTTACAACAGTTATGTCGAAAAACGGTCGAAAAAAGAAACTAACGTATCCCTGTATTTCTGCGGAGACGGTTGTCCCGTTCCTGTCGACGATGGCGTCGACCTCCTCGATGACGTCAAAGTATGCCTCGTTGTTGGCGTACTTGACCCCCGTCCTTCGCCACGGAATGTTCGACAGCTGACCCGACGGAAGAACCGCTGACACACTAAACACAACTAATTTGTTACTACTACCGTCGCTGTTGCTATGGATTTGTAGAACGCTTACTTTGTTTTCCCGGTGACGGAGTTAGCGATGGTCCTGAGGATGTTTGGCGGCTTGATCAGCTCCTTCAAGATGTTCGACTCGGTCGCCAACGGAAACCCGTTGTCAAGCATCTCGTCCAGTAACTAAAGACAGAAATAACAATAAATATATATATTCCGTTGTCATGACAACTATAATCTCACCTCATAGACGATGACGTAGTGCTCCTTGATTGTCGACTCGTTGCAGTCCCCAAAGTAGTCCTCGAGGATGTCAACGACCCTGTGGAGGAACTCGATCACAAACAAAGGGGGAACTACAAACAGAAAAATATTGTCACCATATGTGTGTCGCAACTTGAGGTAAAGTTCACTGACCCTCCTGGTTGGTGACGGCGACGAGGTGGAGTTGGTTCCTGAAGATGTTGATGAGGTAGTGGTGGGGGGTCGCTATGACCGGGTTCACTGGAAGACAACTGTTGTTGTTGTCACCGACAACTCCAACTCCAACCCTCTTCTTCTGCTCCTCAAAAAAGTAGTCGCAAACCGAGCGAGACACAACAGACTTCCAGTGCTTCTCCATAAACACGTCCCTGAAAACAACAGACGGCGTCAACAGTGACCCCAGAAAAGGTCAACAACCCTTACCCGCTCGTGTTTATCACAAACAATGAGTGAATCATCCTCCTCCTGTTGTTGACACTTTAATTAGGTGAAAATCAAATGTTTAAACTCCCGCCAAGAGTCTCACATTTAACCGAAACAAACTTTGTTGAAAAAAAAGATTTATTTCGACCAAAAAAACTCTGCAGGGGTGCACACATCATCGTCTCCCCCCAATAACAATCCCTCTTTACTACTCCTCCCCCCCCCGCACATCAAACTCCCCACAAGAATAACGGCGCTGAAGAAGACGAGAACAATGACGGCGATGAGGATCGTCCTGGGGACTGGCCCCAATTTAGCGTTGTAGACGTTGAGGTTGATGAACCCCTCCCAGCCGCCCCCCTCATTCAAAATCCACTCCCCGAGTATCTGTTCGACGAGGACGCCGAAAGTTTCGACGACCTCAGCGACGCCATCGGGGTAGTCGTTTTCGACCGAGTCGACTGCGAGGGCCCCAGCGATCCCCAGGAGCGCGGCAAACTTTCCCCACGACATCCGCGACAACCCGTCCTCCTCGTCGACAATCACCCATTTCGCCATCGAGACCAACATTGTCGACGGCTTCAGGTCCAACGGAATCACCACACCCGTCTGCAAACAACAACAGCAGCTGCTATAACGATGTCCAAAAAATTGTGTCCAACTGAAATTCTCAGAAACTCACATTCCTTGTGACGGACGTGTAAACGTTTGGGTACTTTTTGCGTAGTTCCCCGACGACAAACTTGAATTTGGGGTAAACGTAGTCGGCGTCGGGTTTCGATAGCAACTCGACCGCTGACCGCAGCCGCGGGGCGACCTTGTGGATCCGCCACAACAAACTCTCCCCACTCAAACGGTCAATTATGTGACGCGCCGCAAGACTACGCGCCTGCAACAATTATTATTATCGTTGTTCCCTGGCAACAAAAATAGTATGACGCACCTCATCTCCGACCTTGCGTGACCTTGGCGAGGGAGCGTCGAGGATCTCCTGCGCGTGCAGCCAACTCGCGTCGTCAAAGGGGAGTCGAAGAATCTTGGCCACCGGCGAAGACCACTCGTCGTCCTCCTCTTCGTCACAGAAACCTGCACAAAAGCACAAAAGACAACCAAAGTCACTCTCGAATGTCTTCTCCATTGTTACCTTCGTCCAAGACAACGTCAGCGTCCATAATATCTGCGTTGTCGTCGAAATCACAGCACCACCAGAACTCCAGCTGTTTGTTTGTAAACACTTCCACGGCGGGAACGAGAAATTCAAACACACACGTGTGTGTTTACAAAAAATGTTAAAGAACTTGTCGACGTCTGTGCTGGAGTGCGTCTCCGAAGAACTCCTCCACGACGACAAAGCACCAAACCTCCTCCTCGCGCTCGTACGCGCGGTCGACCACTCGTCGTCGCGCGCGTCAAAGAAAATCGCAGCAGCTGTTCTTGAAGCCGCCATCGCTGCAGCTGCTGCTGAAAACGACGATGACCTCAGCGTGGTTCTCCCCCTGGTCCCCCACGTCATCACATCATCCGACCACAATCAGGTGTCATCGCTGTTCCTCCTCCTCCTCCGCTTGTACCTCAACAACAACAACAACAAGTTGTACGCGCTGACTTTGACGACCCTCGCGCCGCTCTTCGCTAAAACACCAAATGGGAAGCAAGACTTTAAGGCGCTCCTCAACGACCAACAGCATCAACCCATCCCGGCATATTCCTCTGGAGTCGTTGCCACGCTCTGCGCCCAAATTCTTCCTGGACAAAAAAACGTTGTCGACTGGAACAAGGTCCTCCTCCTCAACAGCAGTAGTGGTTCAAAAACGCTGTCGCCCATGTGGACGACGGTCGCTGACGCTGTTGGTCAACTTGATGACCCCTCCGATGACCTCATTCTCCAAATATCCGAGGCCCTCCTCGACAACACCAACAACAAACCGATGCAAAAGCACGCAATGTTCCTCCTGGAGAAACTAAACGGTAATAATAAAACCAGCAACAAGCTCGGGCTCGTGACCTTAAGGTCAGATTATGACCTTTCCCCATTCCTCTCGCTGTACTCGATCCTGGACGAGAAGCAGTTCCACATAATTTCTCCAGTTCTCCAGCAAGTCCTCCCGCAGTTGTTCTCCTCGTCCCTGAAAAGTTTCTACGTCATTGTCCTCGTCAAGCTCCTCGCCCACGACAACCGCGCCCTCGTCCGGGAGGGACTCACGAGGTCACTGGCCTTGGGTCAGCACCTCCAGCCGGAACAAGACTCATCATCGGAGGAATACCTCTCGTTCCTCCAAAGGTTTGTCCTCCCTCTCCTCAAGGACCAAGTCGGTTGGGTCCTCATAAACGACAACAATGCAAAAGAGTTCTTTTCCCAAATCAAACAACTCACAAACTCCCTGAGGAATCTCTTCAGAGACTCTTTTGCAGCGCCAACAAGAATCCTCCTGGAGACAATCACAGCCGAGGGAACAAGTCAGGGACCAGCTGCTGTCTTCTTTATCGTCTCCGTCCTCAACGGGCTCATCCAACCCAACAACTCCAATAAGTCAGGTACACAAAATCACTGGAGGAATTGTAGTGACCATTTGAAAATTCAAACAACTATAATTGCAGGATTCTCCAAGGAAATCCTCCTCCAGGTCTCCAGGTGCATCAGAAGTTGTCTCCGAACGCTGGAGCCGTTCCTCCTGAGGATCGTCACAAAGAGTCTCCTTGAGCTGACGTCCTCCTACGCCTCCCCCGAGGTCACCGAGGTCATCTCTGACCTTATAGAATCCCTTCCCCCCACAGCAGTCTCTGACAACAAACAAATCATCACCGGAATCGCTGGAAAAGTCGACATGAAACGAGTCAAAAGTCGACGTCTCCAGGGCTGCGTCGACAAGAATAAAATCTTCGACCTCATCGAAGAATTCCTAGAAGAACCAAACGTGATTATTGACCTTGTCAACATCTTTGGGGACAATGACTTCAGCTTCAAGTCAATTCCAGTCATCAACAACAACAGTCTCCAAGTCATTGCAGCCTTGGAACAAATCGAGCCAAAGCTATTCAACCGTCTCGTGGAAGAGTTCCATTCCTCCAGTGACGAGGAAACGACTTGGAGACTCGCAAACATTCTTGTCCGCAGCAGCAGCTCCTCGGAGGACATCTCTCCAAAGATCCTCTCGCTGTTTCTCCAGGAACAAGACACAACATCAAGAACAAGGCCATCACTGTTTTCTCTTCAGATGGAGACCCTGAGGAACCTATTTGCATCCTTAGGTGTCGTCATTGACGAGGACCAAGTGACTCGCGTCCTGGAGAAGACGCTCGATCTCCTGGACAAGGTCGGTGGGACATCTGGCAGCGGCGTCACCGACGCTCTTCAACTCTTATCCGCTGCAAGACAAAGACTCTCCTCCAAAGACAACAATATTGTTGTCAAGTTTGCGGCGACGACGTGGAGGATGCTGCAAGACTCCAGGAGGACCGACTCGTTCCCCAAGGCCATCGCACTCTTCTCAACAATCACCGTCCAGTTCAAGGACGAGCTCCTTCAAAAGGTAATTTCTTCAACAACAATGATTGTCCCGACCCTGACGTGTGACCTCAATTGCAGTACTCGTCTTTCCTGCTTGACCTTGGGGAAACGGTCTTGGCGGCGCCGCTGACGCTGGTCTCAGCGCTGGAAGAGTTCCTCGTCGTCGTCAATGCAGACGAAGAAGAACTGATATCCTCCATCCTCGTCCGCCTCATTGTCGACGGTCCCGCAGTCCCCAAAGCAAACAAGGCCGTTCACGCCATCGTTCACGAGATCATATCCTCCTCCAGTGACTCATCATTGTCTTCAGGAACAACCCCAGCGCTGGCGTGCATGGCGCCGCCCTTGACCCGATACAGAGCTGTCCTCCTCGCGCGGAGACTCACTTCGGTCCTCAGCCTCATTGTCGCTGGTCTCCTCGCCGTTGAGGCCGCCGAAGAAGGACGCTACTTTGAAAACAGCTGGACGCACCGGAGGAAGCAGCGCGCTCTTCAGGGAATACTCGCTCTCCAGCAACAATTCACAGAGGTAACACCACATTCAAATTGTCCAGGAGGAATAATAAAAGTTTCCTGGCAGCAAGTGTCACTGGAGGTGCTGAGGTCGCTGATGGCGTCGCTAATAAGGGACAGTCCGCAACCGTCCGTGAGGTACCTCGCAGAGTGGGTTGTCGCAAGGGTCCTCGCTGGACATGATTCCTCCTGGACAACATTCTTCACCCAAGCCAAAGAGGTACTCGACCAACAACAACTGATATCTTCTCCAGGTTAATAATTTCCTTGCAGGCGTGGCGAAGCAACGAAGGCCGCGTTGGCTTCGGGTCCCTCTTCGCCTCCATTTCGCTCCAGACCTGGAAGATTCTCCAGGATTCTTCTAGTTCTTCAGAATTCGCGTTGTTGGTCCTCCCGCTCCTCTCGGAGCTGATCCTCGGGAACCACAAAACGGTCCGCGTGTACGCGCAGGTCTGCTTCGAGGTCATTTTTGCCCAAGAATCCTCTTCAGCAGGAGCGGTCCTCCTGCAGCAGTTCTCCCACCTCAACGACTCGCTTTCAGTGTCCAAGCGTTGGTTATCGGGGAACGCTCGCAAGATTCTCGACGCTACAGCTCAAGACTTTTACATCCACCAGTTCCACCCAACCCGCCACCTCCACGACCAGGTCATCTTCCAGCTCCTCCCCCTCTTAGCCGGGTCATCAGAGGTCATCACCACTTGGGACCACCACCACCAACAACCTGTCCCCACAGACATCAAAGACTTGTACTCGACTTACTCATCATCCTGCTGGCACCTGAGGAACATTCACTCTGGCGACAACTCTTGTTCAGATTCCTCCAACTTCCAGAAGAAGCTTCTTCTGCCCCCAATCAGCGACCCCGATGAGGTTACATTGATTCCTCACCACCTCCGATTGAAGAGCAGCTTAGTAGTTGTTGGTTCGTTGTTGGATCGCCCTCAGAACCTCGGGGGCCTCTGTCGAACGTGCGAGATATTCGGAGTGTCGACCTTCGTAATTCCGTCGACAAAGGTGCTCCAAGACATCAACTTTACGTCGCTGGCAGTCTCTTCGCAAAACTGGGTGAACGTCGTCGCCGTCCACCCCCACCAACTCAACGACTACATCGTTTCCATGACTACGGAAGAAGGGTACAAGGTCGTTGCCCTCGAGCAAACGTCAGACTCGAAAAACATGAACAACTTTTCGTTCCCAGAAAAAACTCTTCTCATTCTCGGGTTAGTTATTATTATTTTTAGTTAAAATGAGTTGCTAAGAAACTGTTTGTTAGGAATGAGAAAACGGGGGTCCCTGCGCCGCTCCTCAGCAAGGTCGACCACTGCGTCGAAATTCCTCAGGTCGGCGTCATTAGGTCACTCAACGTTCACGTCTCCGCAGCCATCGCCATTTGGACAATCGCAAACCAACAACAACACAGTTTTCATAACTGATTTTTATTCAATAAACAATTAATCAATTATCCTTCTTCGCCGGTGGTGCCGGTGGTGGTGGTTCAGTCTTATCTTCGGGGTCGTAGGGAATGAGCGTCGGTTCCCAGATGAGCACCTCCTGGTCTCTCCCCCCCGTAGCAAACAGCGTTCCTACCACACAACAAAAATTAACCTCAAAAAGTTCTTAAACGGAAATAACAGTGACCAACTGACCAGCCGAGTTGAAAGTGACGTCATTGACTTGAGTCCTGGGCCCCAGAAGCGTGATTGTTGGTCTCCCCTCGACGAGGTCAAGGACCTTGATTTTGGCGTCGCCCCCGGCGGTCACGCAAAAGTCGCCGCTCTTGTGGAATGCGAATCCTCGAACGCCACCGTCCTCGCTCAAGTTCAAGTAAGACTGCACGAGACCTCCGCCCCTGACGTCGTAAAGCAAGAACGCGTTCTCAGTTGTACTAACCCCCACGTAGCTCCTCCCACAGGGGTTAAAATCTGCTCGCAGTGGCAGCCCCACGTCGCACGACCACTTGGCAACCCCACCACCACCGCTGTTGTTCTTCTCCCTCACGTCCCACACGCGAACGGTCCCGTCGTCAGAAGACGTCACCAGCAGCCGACCGTCCAATGACCACCGAACGGTCCTGACCTGCGCAAAAGAAAAAAGTTAATGACAGCGCGCGGATAATTAACTAAAATTAATTACCCAATTGGTGTGCCCGGTGATTGAAGAGAGGAAGGTGTGGTCCTTGATCCTGACGGTCCCCGAGTTCTTGAGCTTGACGTGGTTGACGTTCCAAAGCTTCACAGTCTTGTCGTTGGACGCCGTCGCGAATGACGTTGCGTCAACGGGGGAGAACTGCACCGACCGCACGGGACCCGAGTGACCCCCGCGAATAACAACGCACTGACCTTTGACGCTCGGAACCCAAATTCGAACCGTTCCGTCCTCGCCGCACGTCCCAAAAAGGTCACCGAAACATGAGACGCTCACCTCGTTCACGGTGCCCACGTGACCTTCGAATCTGTAAAAGAAACAGGAAGTCGGTGCCACTCATTTTCACAACTGATTGTGACCTCACTGTGACCCTAGTTGACCTTTAAAACTGACCTGAGGGCGCGTGTGTCTTTTGTGAATGACCACATGTAAACGAACCCATCTGCGGCGGCGGAAAACAGCGTCTGTGTGTTTGGGTGGAATGCGAGCGCGTTGATTGTGTCGCGGTGACCGCGAAAGTGCGCAATCAGCCGCGGCATCGGCTCGTTACCGCGCTCAACAACAACTGACATAATTATTCTTGACAATTTTCATGAACAAACAAGAAAACTTGAGCAGCGGTTGGTTCGCGCGCTTTTATTTAAAAATACTCTATGACTCGACAAGTCTTTGTCTCGGTCGCTTCGTCTCAGCGATGGACCTGAGGACTTGTTCCTCAGGAGTCTCCCCCACAAGCAGCGACAAGAAACTTGAGGCGTCCTCCAGCAGCAACCACGGCTCTCCAAACTCCTTCAACAACAACAACAACATCGTTCAAACTGGAACGAATCAAACAAGAAAAAGAAGCGTACCTTGACCTCCCCAGCGTCGAGGACGAGGATCCTGTCGCTGTCCATGACCGTGTGGAGTCGGTGGGCAACGGTCAGGACGGTGCAGTCTGCAAACTTGTCGCGGATCGTTCGCTGGATCAACAAGTCCGTTCTGCAAGAATAAACAACAATTAACTCTGTTGGAACCTGAGGAATCTTAAAAGTTAAATACTCTGGGTCGACGTTAGCGGTTGCTTCGTCGAGGACGAGGACCCTGTTCCTCCTGAGGATCGCTCTTGCGAGGCAGATGAGTTGCCGCTGCCCGACGCTAAAGTTTTCTCCGCCCTCAGTGACCTTGAACAACAAGAACAAACCCCTTGGAGACCCCGAGGAACAAATCAATCAACAAAAATTACAATCATGTCGAGGCCAGAGCTGCTGTTGTCCCCCCCGGTGATGTCCTTGTGAAGGTGAACGTCCTTGATGGCCTCCCACATGACGTCATCGGTGTAGTTGCCCCCAAAGGGGTCAAGGTTTGACCTGAGGGTCCCTGAGAACAGCACGGGGTCCTGGGGGATGATTGATATCTTTGACCTTAGCCGCTCCAGCGGCAGCCGCAGCGTCTCAACCCCGTCGATGGTTATCGATGACCCCGGGGAAAGAGGCGACAACCGGAAGAGCGCAGTTATCAACGAAGACTTGCCCGCGCCAGTGCGACCAATTATCCCCACCTGAAGACGTACATACTGCAGTCAACATATGTTTATTCCTCCTGAGCACCGTAACTGACCTTCTCCCTCGCCCTAAAAGTACACGTGACCTTGTTCAGGACTGGGAGTGACGCTTCAGGGCCGTACGTCAGCGTCACATCTTTAAAGACCACCTCGCCGTTGGACGGCCAGCAGCTTTTGTCATCGTCGTCGTCGTCTTCAGTCTTGTTTTGCCCCAGGAGAGGAACTTGGTCTGGTTCAGATTCTTGTGGAGGAGATTCCTCGGGGGGAATGTTGGAGTACTCGAGGACGCGCTCCACAGACACCATCTGGTTCTCCACCTCTGCCGACTGACGCACCCCCCACTGGAACATCCTGAAACAACAAGAGTTTTTACACAAGGTCACCAGCTGAAGAAGCGTTATTACCCCGTGAGGGTCATTGCTGAGGACACGGCGAGTCCAACTTTCGCCCCCACGCCGATGTCATCATTGTCACTGTTGACGAGGAACGAGAAGGTCACGATGGCGATGAATGTCACGGAGATCCAGTCGAGCCAGACGCCGAACCACCGCGTCGTTGCTATAAAGACGTACCACGAAGACGTGTGGAGGTCCTGGAGGTCATCAAACGCTGCAACCAAAGACGTCTCCGCATTGAACGCTCTAATCGTTCCAAGACCCAACAGCGACGACGACAAGTGCGAAAACACTGGCGAACGCGCTGCGGAAACAAATTGGCCTTGATTTTTTAAATTTATTTCGTCGCGCGCTTTAGTGACCTACCAGCGCTCTCCAAGCGTTTGATTGACCGCGCGGTGAGGAGGTAGAACCGCCTGAGGAAATAAAAGACGACGGCGAGGACCCCCGCGGGGAAAATGAGAAACGGATTCACGACCCCAATGACCACGAGGATTCCAAGAACGTTCAGAAAAATTTCAATCACGTCAAAAAAAGTCTGCGGGAGGACGTCGTCAATGACCCCGACGTCGCGACCTATCCGCGACAGGATTCTTCCTAAGAGAACAACAACAACTGTTGCAGCAGTTGCAATTGGGAAGCAGCAAAACTGTTGATTTACCGACTGGGTTGGTTTCAAAGAAGCTCATTGGAGCGTTGAGGACGCCATTGAACATCTTGGAGTGGAGGTTGACGCTCGCGGTCATGCAGACGTCGAAAAATACAAGCGTCCTCAACGTCGACGCCACAAACAGTCCAACTATTATTCCAGAGTACACAATAATGTTGATATCCTGATGAGACTCTTCTCCGTGGTACAATAGTGACGAATTCGACACACGAGGATCTTCACCAATTAGTTTCTTGGACTCTTCCGTTCGAGTCCTAACATCACGTTAGTTTAATTAGTCTTTAGAATTGTTCGCTCCTGAGGAATTCTTACCAAAAGTTGAGAAAGTAGTCTGAGCCGACGTACAAGACTTGGGTCACAATGTTGGCCAAGACCATCAGGGAGAACGTGACCCATGACCCCCCTGACCTAAAGTAGTCGACGTACAACCGGAAATTTACCGCTCCAGACGTCAACGACGATTCCTCAGGAGGCGTCAACGAGTCTTGAGTCTTTGATTCGTCATTTTCAAAGACGTACGTTCCCGTGAGACTCACGCCGTCCACTGCAACTGTTGTAGACACTCGTTGAAAGATATTTTGTTCCACTGAGGTCACTGACCCTCGAGAGGAGGAAGTCATCGAAAGAGCCTCTGAAGTCGTTCTAACCCGAGGACCACCTGACGACTCTTGTTCTTGTCCGCTGTTGATGAGAATTTCGTCTTTGAATGGCCCATTGAAAACGTCAACATTGTTTCCTGTGGCGGCGTCGGCGGCGGCGACGACGACGACGCTGGTGACGTCTTTGCTCCTGAGGAACTCGATCTGGTGGGTGACGAGGACCCTCGTCTTGTTCCTCAACAGCCCGCAGATGCATTTCTCAAACAAGTGTCGACCGACGGAGGCGTCAACTGCATTAAATCAAGATATGAATGTGTCGAATTTCGACAAAAGAAAAAAAGTTTTACCTGCGCTGAGAGGGTCATCGAGGAGGAGTACGTCAGCGTCAGCATAGACGGCCCTAGCGAGGTTGACCCTTGCCTTTTGCCCCCCAGACAATGATCCCCCCCTGTCCCCCACGAGGGTCGCGTCCCCCTGAGGAAGAAGCTGGAGGTCCCTGGTGAGCGCGCATGCTTCTACAACTCTCGAGTACCACTCGGCGTCAAACGCCGTTCCAAACGTTATGTTGTCACGAACGCTGCCCCCAAACAGCCACGCCTCCTGCGGAACGTACGCGACCCTTCCAGTGACCTCGACTGACCCCGAAGAACACGGAAGCTCACGCAGCATCAGCTGGAGAAGGGAAGACTGCAAAAACAAGTTTTTAAACATAATTCTTCTCCAGAGGAATCACCACAGCAGCAGTTTGCTGACCTTCCCTGAGCCGACGTGACCGATGACCCCAACGAGTGACCCTTTTTTGACGGTCATAGTGACGTCCTCGAGGATGTTGCTGTTGCTGTCATCACCGTTCGTCCACTTTGCTGTCGCAGACTGGACAGATATCGAAACTGAACCAGGGTCCTCTTGAGACGTCTCTGCTGCTGCTGATTGTTCTTTCTTGTGTTTTTCGTCCAGGAGGAGGAACCTCTGTATAAACAAACGATGACCATCGAGTGTGACGTTGACGAATATTAAAAGGACGTTGACCTGAATTCTGTTGACGGAGACGAGTGCCTCTGCGAGTTGTGCGACGGCTTGTGGGAAGAATAGTGTCATGATGAGCCTGACGTTGTTGTACAGCGCGAGGGTGACAAAGACCTTTTCTGCCGTCAACGCGTTGCCCCCGAGGACGTACGCGAGGAGTGTGAGGAAGATGATGACCTTTGAGGACGTGTAAAACAGAGCCATGTTCACCGAACGCAGCCGCGACACTCGCCGAATCACAGCCACTTCTGATCTAAGCAACAACTTTTGCCGTTACAACTAGTTGTGACGTTGACGAAGAAAAGTTACCTTCTTGCGGCGGCGACAATGTCTGCAAAGGGTCTCTCCCAGGTGTACATTTTGATGACCCGGATCCCAGACACAATCTCGTTCACCAGACGAATCCGGCAGTCGGTCAACGCGCTCGTCCCAACGCGCAACAACGAGAAACGACCTCCAAGCCAACCTGAATATTGTTTCCATGGTAATGTTTTAGTTGTCATGGAAACTGTGTTTTTGTTTACCTTGAAAAGGAACGAATAGGATAAGAATGGTTGTTCCAGCGAGACTGGCAGTTCCGTAGTAGCCCCAGAGGATCCACGTAACTATGGCTGTCTGGATGGGTCCGACCCAGAGGTAGTGGCAGTAGATGGTCGACGTGTCGAATCTGGCGACGTCGTTCGACAACATGTTCACCAGCTCACCCAGCGTCGTCGTCTGATCACCAAGCGATGACCGCGAAAGGCGCAGTGACTGTGCAATCACAAGAGGTCAAGATCAAGTTATGAGCGCGGTCGCGTCGCTGCAGCAGTTACCTTCCTGTAGATGAGTGAAGAAACGGCGACCCTGATTCGCATTCCGACGTGTTGGACTTGGAAAAAGTATGGGTGGTGGGTGAAGACGTAGAAGGCTGAGGAGAGGACCACGCCCCCCGCGAACAAGAACCCCTCTTCTTCAGCGGAGGTGTCCGAAGAAGAAAAGTACCGAATCAGTCGACCAAGGCACAAAGGCTGGACTATCCTGGAACACAATTATTTTGTCGAATTTCGACTTGTGCAGCTTGTGCAGCAGTTATATACCTTGTGAAGCACTCTTCAACAAGAGCGAGTCCTCCGACGAGGAGGTACTCTCCCCCAAACACCCTCACAATCGCTCTCTTCAAACACGGCGACGACCCTTGTTGACTCAGCCACTCCTTGGCCAGCCTGTCCCCCAGGGGGGATGACCTGTCGGGGGGCAGCGCCTGGTACAGGTCACCCGCCGTCAAAACACGAACACCACCCAACCCAAACAACCCGTTCAGCCACCTAAACACAAGAATTTTTATGTTGTGCAATTACTAAAGAGGTCCTCAGGAGTACCAGAAGAAGAGCCGTGAGACAGCGTTCGCCTCGAGGAAGGGCGACGACCTCAGGTCACCGTGACGGATGCTCATTCTCCAGAGGGAAATACTTCTGAGGAATATAAAAGCTGTTTTTCACGAGTCTCGTGGTTTCGGTGACTCGGTTAAAACCCGAACCCACTTTTCGCAACAACCACCTGCTGCTGCTGCTCCTGAGGATTGCAGAGACTTGACCAAAGACACACACACGTCGTTAACTAACTACACAATCAACTCAAAGGGGCACTCGGAGACCTCCAAACAATTCTTAGGTGAGTCACACGGGGGGCACACTGAGACGCATCCTCAGCAGCAACTACATATCGTCAAGACATTCCTCAGCAGCAGCATCAACTCTTCAGCACCACACCGCATGTCGCAACAACAGTAATGTAGCTGCTGCTGCTGCATTTTGATCCCTTTTGGGGCACCTTGAGACGCCCACACACACAGAAGAAGAAGGCCCTTGATAAGAATGGTGACGTCACAAGAAAGAGGTGCCTGAGGCAGTTGTGTGTGTGTGTGTGTGTGTGTGGGTTTCCCTGTGATGCAACAGATTTCCCCAAGATTTCACTTTCTACATGTAATCTCGTCTCATCCTGCAGTCCACATCCGCTTCTAGACATGACCACATTCAACACATTCCTCCTCTTCTTATCCGTCGCCGCCGCAGCCGCTGCTGCTTCGGAGGAATGCTTCTCCTCCAGCAACGCAACGGCAGCGACTCCTCCGACTTCCGAAACGTACGCCTCGTCCAAGCTCGAGTTTGCGCTGGACATGTTCCACAAGCTTTACAACAAGGTAACTTTACACCATTGCAACAACCCCTTGAGGAACCTATTGCTAAATATTCTTGCTGCCCCTTTTAGTCGTCAGGTCGAAATTTGTTCCTGTCTCCGTTGTCGCTGCGTGAGGCTTTGCTGATGGCGTACTTTGGCTCCTCGTCGTCCACAGAGTCGCAACTGGCAGCGGCCCTCCGCCTCGGGGACCTCTCCAAGCCGCAGGTCGTCTCCCTCTACGCCATGGACGTCTTTGCAAGGGAGTCATCCCCTTCCTCAACGGTCCTCAGGAGCGCTAACCGAGTCTACTTTAGCGCCAACGAATCACTCCGGTCATGCGTCAAGGAAATCTTCCCACGCGAGATATCGCAGGTCGACTTTTCAAACCCCGAGTCTGTTACCGCAGAGGTCAACGACTGGGTCAGAAACGTTACCGAGGGAAAGGTCAACGATGTACTCCAACCAGGAGACATCAACGCCAAAACTAGGATCGCCATCGTAAGAACAAGAAATTATTCCTCATGAGCAAATTGTTAACTTTTATAGTGTCTTCAGGTAAACTCAGCGTACTTCCGGGGTCACTGGTCGCAGCAGTTCAAGAGGTCACGAACCAAGCTGGACCTGTTCTACGCCGCCGAGGACGAGGTCGTCCCCACACTCATGATGAACGTCAAGGGCTCATTCCGAAGGGGTAACTTTTTTTTTCCCTTAAAAAAATCCTCCTGAGCTAATTCTTCTTGCGTGTCCGTAGGAACCTCCGAGTCTCTCCAGTCGTACATAGTTTCGCTCCCATACGACTCATCCTCCAAGTCGATGATAATCCTCCTCCCTCCGTTCACGCCGAACGCGCTGGAGACGACAATTTCCCGCCTCAACGCGTCAACGCTGTCGGCAGCCATTGACCAAATGTCGCTGCAGACGTCCCTGGAAGTGTCCCTCCCAAAATTCAGAATCGAAGAGACGCACCCGCTCGAGTCGACGTTTTCGTCCCTCGGGGTCACTGACCTCTTTTCCCCCACCAACGCTGACCTCTCAGACTTTTCATCCGACTCGAAAGGTCTCTTTTTCACCCAGGGCGTCCACAAGGCCGTCATTGACGTTGACGAGGAAGGAGCGACGGCTGCTGCGGCAACGGCCTTCATCCAGTCACGCATCGCACACATTTTCAACGACAACAAGTTCAAGTGCAACCACCCATTCTTGTTCTTGATTTACGACAACGACAACAAAGACGTTCTCTTCTTGGGCGTCTTCAGGGGTCCTCCCAAAATTAAATAATAAACTGTGGGGTGATGTGAGATATTGTTTTTTTGCGGCAAACTCAAATTTTCATAAACAACAACAATCATGTTGTCCCCCCGAGAGGAAGAAGAAGATGAGGAGGAGCTGCTCCTCCCCCCCGGGGACCTCAACAAGGACCCTGACGACGACCCCCATGGAATCTTCCGGCTCCCCGGCGAGTGGGGGTTTCCCATCCCCCGCGAACTCCTCCAAAGGGAACTCGGACTCAACTGCAAACGGAGGCGATGTAGGAACACCCTAGCAACCTCCGCTGACTACACACTCACCAACAAGGAACTCACCAAAACTGTAAGTTACCGTGGCAACCGTTTTCTTATTTTCAACATTGCCGTTTTCCGTGTAGCGCTTCCGTCTGCCGTCGTCAGCGCGTACGACGTTCCACCTGGCGTTCAGCGCGGACGGTCGCCTTGTCGCGAGCTGCCACGGGGACCACAACGTCTACGTCTGCGAGGTCAAGTCAGGCCGCCTCGTCCAGACCCTCACGGGTCACCCCCGCACCCCCTGGTGCGTCGTCTTCCACCCGTCACAAAACGATGTTCTCGCTTCTGGGTGCCTCGCCGGACACGTTCGCGTTTGGGACCTCAACGTAAGTTTATTTATACAGATTTTCGTTCCTCCAGTGATAAATATGGTTACTTGCAGGGCGGAAGCGAGCTGCTCGTCACCGACTCAGGGACGGTCATCGCGAGCCTCGCGTTCCACCCGCGCGTAAGGCTTCTTGCCATTGGGACCTTCAACGAGGTCATCTTCTGGGACTGGAACAAACCCATCCCACTCGCACGCGCTTCCACCGAAAACACCAAAGAGAAAGTCAGGTAACGGCGGGGTTTTCAACAACTGTTTTTGAAACTTATTAACTAACTAATTAATTAATTAATTATTTTGTCAGACTGGTGAGGTTCGACCGGCTTGGTTTGTCGCTGATCACGGGGATCACAAACTTCCCCGCGGCCCCCCCTCCGCCGCTGTTGTCAACTGCTGCGGCGGAGTCATCCCGCCGAAGTAGAAGCGGTCCGTACCGGCACCCCGAGTCGATTTCCCCGCCGACGACGAGCTCCTCCTTCCGGCCCAACATCCTCCGCGCGAGCTCCTTCCGCCCCCGCGTCGTCCTCAACAGAATCGACGACAACGACGACAGCAGCAACAACAGCAGCGACACAACTTCTACCAACTCATCACAACAGCGCCGAAGCAACAATCAACAGCAGCGCCGACACCAAGTGTCATCCTCATCGTCATCCTCCGACGACGAATCCAATCCTCAGCCGCAGCAGCAGCAACGGAGAAGACGTCACCAGAACCTGCGTCAGCTGCAACAGCAGCAGCAGCGAGTGCAGCTGATGCAGCGGACCAGAACTACCCGTCTACACCACCACCACCACCACCACAGTGAGGTAGCTGAGGTGCTAACGGAGCAGCAGGAGCGGTTCCAGGAGTCGTACAGACAACTCGTCTCCCACTACGAGGACCTTGTCGACCACTACCACACATTCCTCAGGAACAGAATCCCAGAAATCGAACCACCACCTCCAACATCTGCAGCAGCAGCAGCTGAAGACTCTTCTTCGTCATCTTCGTCCCAAGAGGATCCCCCGAGTTCTTCGTCAGGAGTGAGATCTTCATCGTCTTCGCGGCTGATGAGGGCGGAGGCCCCTACGAGCGCGCACGAAGCAGCCGCAGCAGCGCACCACGACCACCACCATCACCACCACATGGTCGTCGTTCCAGGAGACCAACTTCCTTCTTCTTCTCAACAAGTTCCTCCTCCTCCGCAGCAGCAACCGCCTGGGCTGGGATCGATTGAGGCGCTGGCGCAGAACATCCTGGAGATGCAGAACCTGTGCACGTAAGCCAACAACTGAATTAATGCGGCAACACTATACTTAACTGAAATATCTTTGCAGACTGGCCCGCCGTGAGGCGCCTTTGACATCGGTGGAGACGCAGCACGTGGTTGAGCTTCAGCAGATCCGGCAGCACCTGGAGGTTCTCCAGGACCAGACGCGCCGTCTCCAGTCCTCCATCCGCGCCACACTCACCTCACTCGCATCAGGGTCACTCGCCGCACTCAGAAACCAAATCGACGACAACAACCAACAAGACTCTTCTTCTTCAGCTGCAGCCGCTGCAGCAGCAACGACGACAACTACTCGTGTGGTCTCGCCGTCGCTGTCTGGAACGTCTGCGTTCTTCCGCATCAACACGAGCAGTCCCCCAACAAGTGCTGCTGCTGCTCCTTCTTCAGAGTCATCCGTGAGCAGAATGCGCGTGCCACCGATGGTCTCGATGAGGTACGTCGACGAATTCGACCAGATGCAGCAGCAGCAGCAGCAGACTGATCCTCCAGTGACTCACCCGCAGCAGCCGCAGCAACAGCAGAGGTCGAGTGGTCCCCAGAGGAACCTGTTTGAGGAGCAGCACGCGAGGAACTGTCCCCTCTCGCAAAACAGACACCAGCCACCCAGAATGCTCTGCGTTCACCAGCTCGGTAACAACAACAGCTGCAGCAGCTGAAGTACAACATGTCACTAACGGTGTTTGTTCTTAGGCCTCCCCCCGACGCTGACGCAGTGGCCGACAATGGACTCGCCCCCACCGCGCCGTCACTCGCACCAGCAGCAGCAACAGCAGGAGGTTCCTGTACAAGCGAACCTGCAGCAACAGCAGCAAGAGATTTCGTACCAGGACGACCACCAGCCTCCGCCAATGACCTCAGGAGGACCGCTGCCGTTCAGGACGTTCTTCACGGAGGAGTCGTCCATCCCCAGCGACTCTGCCGTCCGCGCCTACCTCACCTCACGCAACTCTTCGCTCCTCTTCCCCCACCGGCAGCAGGTCAACAACCCTCCTGAGGAACAATTGCTCCCGCCAATCCCTCTGCGTCTGCCTGACTCGACGTTCAACCGTGTCTACTTCCTCCGCCTCTTCCCCACCGTCGACGGCGACCCCCACCACCTCCACCCAAACTATGTTGTCGCCCCCGTCTTCACGCCATCGCTGTCCTCGCAGCACCAGCAGTTGCTCCCAAACAGCAGCAGCAGCACATCTGCTTCTTCGTCAGCGACGCCTGAGATCCGTGACACTTCCGCAGCAGCGTCGAACGTGTTTGTGGTGCCTGCGGGTCTTGTGATCCGCGGGGGTCCTTTTGAGCACTCGCTGGTTGGGATCCACTGGCCGACGACCTCCCTCGAAGAAGACGACGCCCTCAGCGAGCTCCGGAGGAGTCACAATCAAAACAATTCCCCTGAAGATCAGAGGTCAGTAGTGACGCTCCACCGGCTCCCGAGGACGACGAGCGGGAGCGACAACAACTTTGAGCGCCGCGTCCGTATCGATTTCAACGACAACGAGATGTTGGTAACGACCCGCGGAGGATTCAGGCTCAATATCGTCCAGCCTGGAGTACTCGTCCTCGACGCCGTAACCAACTTTAGCGACCAAAGACTCTTCCCGCGACCGCGTGACCCCCATGGGACCTTCTATGTCGACTTTCTTGCCCCACTTCTCGACAGCTTTGAACGATTCTTTGGCGCTAGGTGGTTCAACATCAACTCCTCCAGTGACCCCCAGCACCAGCAGCAGCAGCAGCAGCAGAGACTCACCGTTACTCAACTCGCCTCATTATACAGAATCAACAGACTCAGTAGTCCTCCTGCAAGACCCCACAGCAGCAGCAACCAACAAGTCCTCAACTTGTCTTCTTCTTCCCCCCAGCAGCAGCAGCAGCAGCAGGGATCCAGGTCCAACATGTCACGCGCGCTGTTTGGTCAGTCGAGGAGGAACAATAGTAACTCGCTTCAGCGAAGACTTGACGAGAGCCTCGCGCGCGACGAGCGGCTGTACGGAAGAAGACTTGTCATCGCCGACAACAGCAACAGCAATAATGACCTTCCAGGTCCCTCGTCGCGGCTCATGATGAACACGAGACGAGTCCTGTCTCTCGCCGTAAGTGCTGCAACCAACGAGATCCTCGGGAGCCAACAGCACCAGGAAGATCTTCAGCAGCAGAGACCAGTTGAGTCGAGGATCGAGCGCGTCCTCAACGAGAGGTCAACGGACCACCAACTCCCGCAGCGGAGGATCGATGAAATACAGCGGAGGATCTCTGTCCTCAGCAACTGGCAGCAGCACCAGCAGCGACTCAGGAACAACAGACCACCCAGGAGTGCCGCTCAAGAGGACGACCAGCAACAACAGCCTCTGACTCCTCCCGCTTCTCTCACAAGGAGGCCCAGAAACGCTCCAGCAGCAGCTGCAGCAACGGGAGGAATGTCTTTGGTTGAGGGAACGTCTGCGAGGACAAGAACCGTTCCTGGACCCAGCAGAACAATAACAGATCCTCCAACGGCTCACAGCAGCAGCAGCAGCAGCAGTAGTTCTTCAGGACTTGTCCTGTCTTCGACGTTAACGTCTGCAGCCGCCGCAGCCGCAGCCGCTGCAGCAGCCGCCGCCGCAGCCGCAGCAGCAGAGACGACGACGCGGTTCTACCCGGGGTACATCCCAGAGATCCTCATCACACGTAAGTGCAGCGTCGACAAATTCGATAACTGTAATTGTAACGATAACAATTGCTTCAGCCCGGGCCCGCCCCCCGACGTACTACACGATGGACGCAGCGACGACGGCGTTCCTCTCGAGTCGAATTCAGCGGTGGGATTTTCGACACTTCCAGGTCCCAGACCTCACCCACCGTAAGGAACAGCAGCAGTAGCAACAATTGAAATCATTCTAAAGTGTGTATATCTGTGTTAGGATCTGTGAACGTGGTAGTGCGTGAGTGTAGTCTGCACAGCGACGCGTGCCTGGACGTTTCTAGCGACGGAACGTTCCTCGCGGTTCTGCAGCCGTCGGACAGCGGGGCGTACAGCGCGGTGGGGCTTTACTCTCTTCGGGAGGAGTCCCTCGGGCAAAACATGTACTCGTTCCATTTCGACCAAAACACCGTCTCCGTGTCCATCTCACCATCATCAGACTACCTATGCGTCGGGTACGCCGGACGCGGACCACTCTACCGATTCGTTCAGACACAACGGTCCATCGGGCAGGTAAAACTGCTGTGAAGCACTACTGCTGTTTTGCACATTTGACACGCTGTGTTTTGTTGCAGATCCTGAGCATCTCGCGGAGCGTCAACAGTTCTGGTGGTGGTGGTCGGGTGAAGCTGGTTCCGGTGAGGGAGTTGTTTGCGGAGAGTTCGTCGGCGCTGATGGCCATCAACTGCATGCACTTTATTCCCATTCCCGGGATGGGAATCGTCTACGGAACTAACACCGGCGAACTCGTACTCATCACTTAAGACATTATTTAATAAAAACTTGACGGAGATGTGCAGAAAATTGGCAAAACTTTATTTTGACTACACAGTTTATCACTAGCAATTAATCATAATAGTGTTGGTAGTAATTTAAATTATTGCTCTGCAAAACCAAAGGAGACACACACACGTCATCGACAAAGAAGAAGGAGCCGCGGAGACTTTTACTTGGTCTCCAGGTCCCCACCGTTCACCTTTCCAGAGGCCGTGGCAGTTGTGGGGTCGCGGAAGACGAGTTCTTTGTCGAATGGCGGAGGAGAGACTCAAGAAGAAGCGGTCCGTGAAGGGGTCTCCAGCGCGGTGAGCATAATAGGCTCACGGTCACCCACCCTCCCGCGGTGACGGCGGCGGCGAGGTCCCGGGATCCTCAGCGTCCAACAACAACAACAACGTCAACAAACTCTCTCTCCCGCCACGTACGGAAACACGTGCATCACTCGATGTCTTTTTTGGGGGCACAGTGAGATGCACCTTAATTCGACACTGTGATTGTCGACCAATTTCGACAGTGTAATAATTGTCGACATTTGAGTTGGACGCAGTGTAATGAACCTCGCGTTGGTGTACATGAGAGCGAAAGCGATTTTATTGTTTGTTTTTCTTTTGACAATGTTTGTTTGTGTTGCTATGGACCTTTTTATTCTGTTGTCAGCTTGTTTTGTTTGTTGGGACTCCAAGAGGAGTCTGAGGTCCTCGAGGGTCGCGCGAACGTCTGCGAGTTCCTCCAAGAGGTCAGCGACGAGGAGATTCTGTTGTTGCTCAGATTGCTGTGATGCAGCCTCCTCCTCTTCAGGGATGTAGTCGCAATTGAACATGTCCTCGTGGTCCATGAGGGAGCTCGACAGCGACGACAACGAGAGGTCTGCAAAATAAGACATTCATTGTTGACTGTTGAGGAATATATTTTGTGGTGTGGTGTGCTTACTTTTGGGGTCAGAGTGTGAAAAGTAGGTCATTGCTCCTCCAGTGATGAGCTCGGGTTGGTCGGAAATCTCGTCGTCGATAAGAAAGTCGGAGGACGTCGAGGACGGGGGCGCTGGTGGGTCTTCCTCATCTGCAGCATGAGGAGAAGAAGAAGAGTCACTGGAGGAATTGTGTTGTTGACTGCTGAGGGCCGATTCGAAGCTGTCGGAGGTCGCAGGGGCTAGAGGAACTGCTGCTGGTGGGGGTGGTGGTGAGCAGAGCATCGTGTAAAAGGGGCGTGGCACGTACGGACGGCGGACGACGACGACTGCTGAAGAAGAAGAAGAGACTTTCGGCGACATTATCACTGGAGGAACTGCTGGTGAGGTATTAACGACGAAGACGACGGCTGGTTGACTAGAAAATCTTGGCACTGTTGCTGCTGACGAGTTGAAGGATGACGATGGTGGTGGGGGCGGAGCAAAGAGGAACCTCCGCCGCGCCTCCTCTCGCGATGACCGCGGGCTCAGAAGAGGAGTTGTTGTTGCTGGAGGAGGAGGAGGAGGAAGAAGACGTGTGGTGGTGGTAGGAGCCTTGTAATCTGTTGATGACTGATGATGCTGGTTCTGGAGAGGAGAACTGCTACTACTCTTGCTGTGAGGGTCCTTGAGGAATGTGACGACCCTTTTTTGTTCGAGGGACTGTTTGTTGGGGGGAACGACACTGGGGGTGAGGTCAGAGACCTTGTTGGCAGGAGCAGAAGAAGAAGAGGAGGATGATGATGAGGATGAGGGGACGGTGGGTGTGGTGGTTGTTGGAGGAAGACCTCCTCCTCCCACTGATGAAGAAGAAGAACTGCTCTTGTTGTTGCCCATTTTCCTCTGACAAATAAATAAATCATCAGCAGGTTGTTGTTGTCAAGGACACACATGTGAGATTCTCACGTTGCCTCTTGAGTTAAATTACCTTGACGACGACCGCAGCAGCAGCGGCGACGGTGACGGTGACCCGAGTGTTGTTGCTCTGGTGTTTTGGTATCTGGAGGGGAGTGACCTTGTGCTGACCTCGAGGACCAGTTGAAGCAGCGCGGTGGGGGGTCTCTTCGGTGTGACCGTGACGACGGTCACTGTTGTTGTTGTTGTTGTGTTGGCAGGGCAACTTGTGAGCGCACTGTCCCATTAGTTAATTTTCACTTTGGAGAAAGCAGAGAGAAAGTTTTCCCAGCAGAGGGAATCACTTTTCTCCCGACGACGACTCCATGACAACCGTTCTCTCACTCTCAGCATGTCCACCAACAACAACAACAACAAGGGGGAGGAAAGAAGACGACCTTTCAGCATTGTCCGCATCTTTTCTGACCTCGAGGACGGTGGTGGTGACCTTTGGGGGAAGACGAAGAAGGGGGATGGCCATGGGGATGGGGGCGAAGTGAGACTCGAGTCTGCTGTGGTGAAACCTACAACTGTAGCAGCAACAACGTGTCGTCCTTTGTCTTCAGGGAGCAGCCTGGCGTGGGCCGACGACGTGAGTTGTAAAAGAATCCTCATGAGTGGACAATATTTTTTGATGGTTGTAAATTTAGGCGGTGGACGAGGTTGAGGCGACGTCGCTGCTGGCAGATCGGTGGGCGGAGGTTGAGTTTGTGTTTTCTAATTCGACGCTGCTGGTGGACGCTGGGACGCTGCAGATGAGCGAGGCGACGTTCAAAGAAGTTCTCCAGTGGAAGGAGCTGTTCCAGAAAAACAGCAGTAGCAGCAGCGACAGTGATAGTCTGAAGGTGACGAGGTGGCTGAGGAGTTTGCAGGAGGAGGATTCGCTTGAGGAGGATAAGATTGAAGAATTGCATCAGCAGCAGCGTCAGCAGCGTCGATGTGTCAAGTCTCCGTTGTTGCGTGTGCAGCGTCCGATAAGCTCCAAGTACTTTAACAAGAGTCTGTCTAATAAATTCGCTTAAGGCTATTCTTGTGCGGTGGTGGTGTGGGTACCGTTATTCTCAAAGTGGGGCAAACACAGAATAACACAGTTGCTATATTATATATATTTTATTTATAATGCCGTCGTCGTCGTCGTTGTCGGCGCGTTGGCGTGACGTGCGGGTTGAGGTGGTTCAGGAGACGAGGCGGATGGCGCTGAGGTCAGGAAACTTTCTCACGAGGGTCGTCGAGTTTGTGACCAAGAAAAAGAACCACCAGCACCCGCAGCACCCGCAGCAGCAACAGCAACAGAGGTACCGTTAAATAAGGGATTGTTGTTGAGACGGTTTTAATTGTTTGATGAAATTTGAAAGGTCTGCTGAGGAATCTTGTTCTGTGTCAGCGGCGTGTTTTCCGGTGTACAAGGTGATAATGGTTGGTAGCGGGGGTGTTGGTAAGTCGGCGCTGACGCTGCAGTTCATGTACGACGAGTTTGTTGAGGACTACGAGCCCACAAAGGCCGACTCTTACAGGAAGAAGGTGAACTGCTGTTGTTGTCAAGTAAATATTCCTCGGGAGTGACCAATTGTTGTCTTTTGTTTGGTTAAAGGTCCTTTTGGACGGTGAGGAGATCCAGGTGGATATTTTGGACACTGCGGGTCAGGAGGACTATGCGGCGATTCGTGACAACTACTTCCGGTCGGGGGAGGGATTCCTTCTCGTCTTTTCAATCACCGAAACAGAGTCGCTCCACCAGTGCGACTCTCTCAGGGAACAGATCCTCAGGGTCAAGTGCGGGGACAGCAGCGGTGGGACGGCGGCGGCGACAGCGGCTACTGCACCACCGTTGATTCTTGTGGGGAACAAGAGCGACCTGGAGGACCGTCGGAAGGTCGAGAGGAGCGCGGGGGGCGCCAGGGGGAGAGCGTGGGGGGGTAACAGCAGCAGCTACATTGAGACTTCAGCTAAAACCAAAGACAACGTTGACAAGGTCTTTTTCGACCTCCTCAGGCAAATTAGGGACGCGAGGGTCGCTAACAGTAAGAGGAAGAAAAAGGGGCATCAAGGGGTCGTTGCTGCTGCTGCAGTGGCGGCGGCTGCAAGTGAAGAATCTTCTTCAGCTGCAGCAGCTTCAACAGCGCCGTCGATTTGCTCGCGTTTTTGCGCCGTTTTCAAATAAATTTTTGTATTTTTGAAGAGCCCAATTTTTATTATTCAGTGAACTTGGTTGCTAGGCAACATGAACAATAATGATGAGAATAAGGAATGGAGTTTTTGCCGTGACGACGTCGGTTTAGAGTTGTCCGGCGTCGGCGACGACAATTTTTTTTGAAGTTTTGCCGGACTGGCTGCCGTAGGACTCGAGTTTCTTGACGACGTCCATTCCGTCAACGACAGACCCAAACACAACGTGCTTCCCGTCCAACCACGAAGTCTTGGCCGTCGTTATGAAAAACTGAGACCCGTTCGTGTTCGGACCCGCGTTCGCCATCGACATTATTCCTAGCAACGGGAAAATTATTTTATTATTAGCAGCCGTTGTTGCTACGGTGGAGGATATTAAGTGAAAATGAGAGAAGGGTTGTCATGGTTTTAACTTTTCGTGAAATTCGCGCTTTAGTGATTTTTCGGGATTGCATCTTACGATTGTGGCGCGGTGGTCGTGACCGTTTGACCTAAGCGCATAGCGCAGGTCAATGAGGTCACGGACAACGATCGCTTTGCCGCTATCGGAGATATATTTACCTGGCCCGGTGTGGGTGAGTTGAAAGTTTTCGTCTTGGAATTTTTCTCCGTAGATGGATTTTCCTCCGGTTCCGTTTCCAGCGGTGAAGTCTCCGCCCTGGCACATGAAGTTGGGGATGACTCGGTGGAAGACGGAGCCCTTGTAGCCAAAGCCCTTCTCCCCCGTGCACAGCGCACGGAAGTTCTCCGCCGTCTTCGGAACAACGTCGTCACGCAACTACAACAGAAATATTCTTCTTGTAGGGGGCGCGCGGAGCAAAATCATGACATTCACCAAGGTCAAAGATTATTCGCCGGTAAACGGTAAGTTAGGTGGGACCGGAGGACTCAAAGTGGGCATGCCGGGGGGGGGGGGACTACTGCTGCGGTGCTTAATCACCGTTAAATGAAGGGAATGATATATAAGGAATAAGTGCCGGTGACTGACCTCGATGGTGATTCTTCCGACGGGTTGGTTGTCGGCGGTCATGTCAAAGAACACTCGGACCATCTTGGGATCTTTTTTGTTGCTGGCCTTGTTAGAAGAAGAGTCGAAAGTAGCGTCGACAAAGAAGGAGCGGCACTGGAGATGACGGTTAAGAAAATTAATTGGAAAAGAAGGAGCTTTGGTGGTGGTGGTGGTGGTGGCTCGTGGTGAGAGAATAAAGGAGAAGTGTGGGCGACTGTGAGCGGCGGCAGGGGAGGAAGAAGAAAAGTGACGCGAAGGGGCGGTTCGGCGGAGGTGCGAGACTAGACGGGTGGAGAACATTCTGTGGAGGTGACTGATCCGCCACTTAAGAAAAGAACAGAGAGAGTTGTCTCGGCTGCACAGAGTCCTGAGTCACACTACAACACACCGTGCAGGAAGAGGAAAGAATGGAGAGAAGAGGAGAGGAGGGGGAGCGATCATCACGTGGTGTGCGTAGTGTTGAGTGAGGGAATGTGAGAGTATTGTGGATGGTGCACATCCGTTGTGTGTGAATGCTCCTCTTGTGTTCCTCGCCCTGTTGTGTTTGTGTGTGTGTCTCCGCCTGGCGGGGACGGAAAGAGTTGTTGTTATTTTCTGCATCGGCGAAGTAAGACAACAAAAATAGTCTACTGTCGTTCTCGCAAGTTGAGGTTCGACAATATTATTATCTCCAGGACGACAGCAACATTGACGACAGAGAAGAGGAATAATCTAGGACAGAATAATCATGCCGAGGAACCGACACTCGAATGACTCCTCAGCAGCCGCAGCAGCAGGGGAGGTCAGTAAACGGTGACATCGACAGCGACAGCGGTTATTGTTGTCAACGATTAGTTTATTTCCAGGAGAACAATGGGGAGGGAGTGGTAGTAGTGGAGCAAATGGAGGTGGAGGACAACAACTCAGTCTCCGCAGCAGAGAAACTTGCAGCAGGTTAGTT
Source organism: Isotomurus plumosus (assembly GCA_034696705.1). Taxonomy (NCBI): domain Eukaryota; kingdom Metazoa; phylum Arthropoda; class Collembola; order Entomobryomorpha; family Isotomidae; genus Isotomurus; species Isotomurus plumosus. The sequence continues at coordinate 51,903 of JAQIWV010000001.1, forward strand.
AAATAATAATTGTTTTGTTGTCTTGTAGTGTAATAATTGTTTGTAGACGCGATGGAGACGGAGTCGGTTGTTGCTGGAGGAGCCGGTGTCGCCGCCGGAGAGGAAGAGTTGTGCGACGAGGGTTCTGCTCGTAGTGAGGCGACGTTCCGGTTCACAGTGGAGGGTATAAGCAGACTGAGGGAGCAGGTGTTGTCGCAGGCGACGATGGTGAGGAACCTCCCGTGGAGAATAATGGTCATGCCTCGTCAGGACCAACAGCAACAGCAGCAGCAGCAACAGAACCCAAACAACGCTCTCAGAAACATGTCACTCGGGTTCTTCCTTCAATGTGAGTTAATGTTTTGTGTGTATTTGTTTCGGGATTGAAATGTGTGTTTGCGTGTTAGGCAACGGTGACAGTGACAGTAGTAGTTGGAACTGTTCAGCGGTGGCGACGCTCAAGATTCTCCCGCAGAAGAACATCCCTACCGCTGAGCCATTCTCCAGGAGTAAGTCGGTTCAGTTTTGTCATTAGAGTTGCGAGTTAAAATGTGTTTTGTGTTTGTAGAGATAAGTCACATATTCCACAGCAAGGAGAACGACTGGGGGTACAGTAACTTTGTTGACTGGGCGGCGCTCACGGACGCCAGCAAGGGGTTCATCAAGAATGACTCTATTTTATTAGAAGTGGATGTGAAGGCTGATGCACCTCACGGCGTCGCGTGGGACTCGAAGAAACTCACCGGATTCGTCGGGCTCAAGAATCAGGTCAGTTTTATTCAACACATTTTTTGAGGTGAACTATAACAGTGTGTGTGTGTTTAGGGTGCGACGTGTTACATGAACAGTTTGTTGCAGACGTTATTTTTTACGAATCAGCTGCGTAAGGCAGTTTACAAGATGCCGACAGAGTCTGATGACTCGACGAAATCGGTGGCGTTGGCTTTGCAGCGGGTGTTTTACGAGTTGCAGACGTGTGACAAGCCGGTTGGGACGAAGAAGCTGACGCGGTCGTTTGGGTGGGAGACGCTGGACTCGTTCATGCAGCACGACGTCCAGGAGTTTCTTCGAGTTCTGCTGGACAAACTAGAGTCAAAGATGAAGGCGACGTGCGTTGAGGGAACGGTTCCAAAGTTGTTTGAGGGGAAGATGATCTCATTCATCAAGTGCAGACACGTGACATACGAGTCGAGTCGGTCAGAGACCTACTACGATATTCAACTCAATATTAAAGGGAAAAAGGATATTTACGAGTCGTTCAGGGACTACGTCGCGACGGAACTCCTCGACGGGGACAACAAGTACGACGCCGGGAACCACGGACTTCAAGTTAGTTGGTTTTTAACCGTAGTTGTGACAGTTTTAACCAATTGCTGCTGTTATAGGAAGCGGAGAAGGGGGTGATATTTACGAGTTTTCCTCCTGTGCTTCACCTGCACCTGATGCGGTTCCAGTACGACCCGGTGACGGACTGCAGCGTCAAGTCGAACGACAGGTTTGAGTTCCACGAGAAGATTGACCTTTCAGAGTTTCTGAAGCCGGACGCGCAGGTGAACGCGGAGAAAGAGTCGTCGTACACGCTCCACGCCGTTCTCGTTCACTCGGGGGACAACCACGGGGGGCACTATGTTGTTTTTATCAACCCAAAGGGGGACGGGCGGTGGTGCAAGTTTGACGATGACGTCGTCTCTAGGTGCTCCAAAACTGAAGCCATACAACACAACTTTGGGGGGCAGGAGGTGAGAGTTATTCTCCAGTGACTGAACAGGAAGAGTTGACAACTGTTGTTGTTGTGTAGATGGACGACTTGCACCCAGGGGTGAAGCAGTCGACGAACGCGTACATGCTTGTGTACATTCGGGACGCGGACTTGGCTAACGTTCTTCAGGAGGTGACGGAGGACGATATTCCTCGGGAGCTGCTGGAGAGGCTCAAAGACGAGAAGAACCTGGAGGTTCTCAAGAGGAAGGAGCGGTCAGAGGCGCACCTTTTTATGAACGTGACGCTGATGGTCGAGGACGCATTCTCGGGTCACATGGGCGTTGACCTTTATGACTCTGAGAAGTCAACGGCTGCAGTTCAAGCTAACTCGAGGATATTCAAGGTCCCAAAGAGAATCAAACCTAAAGAATTCATCGACAACATCTCAGAGGCTTTCGTAAGTTATTGTTCACTGTTGAGGAATATATATTGTTGCTGACTGTTGTTCTGTTGTTTAGAACGTACCTCAGTCTCGGTTGAGGTTGTGGCCGTTTTCGTTCCGTACGAACAAGTCGATTCGCCCGATATATTTGGACATGTCAAGTGAGACGAGCAAGTCGCTTGAGGAGACTCAGTACGGTGTGACGCTTCCGATTTTCCTTGAGATGCTTCCAGCGTCGTCTGAGGAGGATCGCCTGCGCGAGTTTGACAAGGAGAACGATGTTATATTGTTTCTGAAAATGTACGACCCCCTCAATGAGGGCGGGGGGAGCCTTCACTACATGGGACACCTCTGCGTCCCAATCACAACCACGTTCAGTTAGTCAAGTCAATTGTTTCATAATATGATTCAGTGAGTTTAAGGTGTTTTTTGTTTAGATGAGATCTCGCGCGAGTGTCGTCGTCGTTCGTTGTGGTCTGAGGATACGGTGGTGACGCTGTACGAGGAAGTTGGGTCGTCGAATGTGGAGAAGGTTGTTGACATGTCGGCGACCCTGGACCAGGGACTCGATGAACTCATGGACGGGGACATTATCGTCTACCACAAGGCTATCGACTTTCACCTTCACAACAACAGAATCAATCAGCAGCAAGGGGGGAACAAGATCAAGTCACTTCAAGAGTTTTACACTCACATGCAGTACAGGTCAGTAGTTTTACGTCGGAGTCGGAGTCGTCGTCGTCGTCGTCGTCGTGGTGGTGATTAACGGTGTTGTGTGTGTTGCAGACACGAGGTGACGTTTGTGGACAAGCAGACGCCAACGGAGACGTTTACGACAGAGCTGAGTCTAAAGTGTTCGTATTTTGAGATGGCGGAGATGGTCGGGCAGAGACTCGGCGTTCACCCAAAGTACATCCAGTTCTTCAAGTCACAGCCTTACAAGTAAGTTTACTCCTCCTTTGCAACTGAATTGTGTTTCTAACAGTGTGTCCGTGCTTGTAGGGACATTCCTGGTTACCCGATAAAGTACGAGCCTGATACGGAGTTGATGTCGGTGCTGAACGTGATAAACAAGCCGATGCGGAGCCCGTTCAAGCTGTTTTACTACGTGTTGGGTATCCCCGTGACGGAGCTCGAACACAAGAAACAGTTCAAGGTCGCTTTTTACACTCCAGAGGAACAGGGTACACACAATTGTTTTAATTCAATAAGTGCTTATTTAACAGTTTAAAATTGTGTTTAGAGCGCGAGATGATAATATATGTGAGTAAGAGTCCTCGTATTTTGGTTCGAGACATACTGGTTGAGCTGCTTCGGGTGGTGAACGAAGAGCGTCTGTCGAAGACTGAGCAGCAGCGTCAGTTTCAGCGTCTGAGGATGGTCGAGATCTCGCAGCACCGCGTCTGCAGCATCGTCGATGAGGATACCGGAGCGGATATAATAATTCAGAATAATACCGTCAATCGGTACTACCGCGCTGAAGAGTTTCCCCCCGAGGAGATCGCCGTTGATGAAAAGGCGGGGGAGGCGCTCGTGGGGGTTGCGCATTTTCATAAAGAAGCCAGGAACACTTTCGGAGTTCCTTTCATCATCAAGGTCGGTTTTAATTATATTCATTAGTCAGTTTGATTAATTACGAAATTAATTAAAATAACTAATTGAATGCCGTTGGTGTTTTTAGGTTAGTCCTGGTGAGAAATGGTCGAGTTTGCGTTGTCGGTTGCAGTTGCGTTCTCAGATGTCAGAGAAGGAGTGGTCAAAGATCCGAATAGCTCTGGTGACGTCAGGTGCAGCGAAATTTGTAGTTGACGATACATTAGATGAGTCTTCGCCGTCATCTCCTCCCCAGCAGCAAGTGCAGCAGTACCACAACACAAGCAGTCCACCCCAGCAAGGGACGATAAGTCTAAGCAGCGTAGTTGCCCGCGACAGTTTTGTTCCCGCGTCGTCTTACACTTCGAGTAGTCCAACTTCCTCGCCGTCTTCGTTGTCGTCGCTGCAGTGCCGCCCATGGATCGGAATCGAACACGTCAACAAGGCTCCAAAACGGTCACGGTACTCAACACTCGAAAAAGCCATCAAAATTTATAACTAATCAGCATTAAAATATCACAGTCTTGTAATATTATCAGCTGTCAGATTCATTCATCAGCCGTTTCTAACGTGCTAAAGCTTCCAAATTGTCGAAAATGTCGAAAAATGAGACCGCAGTTCTGTGACCTTCGCAACGACACCCCACATGGCATATGTCGCCTAGGTAGAAAAAGTTAAAAACCCAAACTTTACTTTATTTAAACTCGTTCGTGTTGAGTTGTATCTTGGTTAGATTCGTTGTCAACGAGGGTGGTGTTGTAGTAACTATGGTCAGGGAAAATATCTAGCTGAATGTAGTCAGTTTCAGTTTCGATGAGTTTGTTGAGGAAAGTTGTTAGTTCGGTGAAAGATGGTCTGTCGTCTGGGGAGGCTGCCCAGCAGTAGAACATTATGTTGTACAGTTCGCGGCGGCAGTGCGACGGCTTCTCCAGTCTGTACCCGTCACGAACCTTCTTCATGACCTCCGAGGCTCCCATCCCCGGGTAGGGCATTGACCCTAAACAACAGTTGGTTTTAAAACTGCTTGGAATATAGTTAGCAGATTTGAGAGAAAAAATTAGTGTTACCGAGTGTGACGATTTCCCACATGAGTACCCCGAATGACCATACGTCTGTTTTGGTGGTGAAGAGGTTGTCGAAAAGGGCCTCAGGGGCCATCCACCTTATTGGTAGCCGACCGTCGCTCTTCCGCTCGTACACGTGGTTGTCAAGGAGGTCACGCGCGAAACCAAAGTCAGACACTTTACACGTCAAGTCCGCCGATACCAAAATGTTGCGCGCTGCCAAATCCCGGTGGATTATCTAAACAGTTTCCATGGAAATTAATTTCAAGTTGTCATGGTGACAAAGTAGTCATGGTGATAAATGTGTGTCTGACCCCCTTAGAAGCGAGGAACTGCATTCCCCTTGCGCACTGGTGAGCGAACTTGGTGAGGTTAGTTGAAGAGAGTGAGTTTGAGTCCGAGTGAAGGTTTCCATAGTAATGGTAGTCCCTTGACTCCCTGAGGTAAGACTGCAGTTTCCCCAGAGCAACAAACTCCATGACAACGAAAATTGGGTCACTCTCGGTGCAGCAGCCAATGAGGCGGACCACGTTCGGGTGCGGGTCGAGCGCTTTCATCACTGACAGCTCGCTCAGGAGGTCAGCGCGCTCCCGGTCACCCGCCGTCTCCTTCAGCGTCTTCACCGCGACCGTGGTTTCTGTTTCTGAAGTTGCTGCGGAGGAGGTTGTTTGCTCGTACCGCCATACCTGGCCGAAGCAGCCCTCACCGAGCATCCCAACTATCTTGAGCGACGACCGCGGGAGCTCCCACTTGTCGAACGGGGGTAGTTGTGGGGCAGCTGCTGCTGAAGTTGGTGCTGCAGGTGGTCCGGGGGATGAAGAGGAAGGGTCAGTGTCGTACCTGTTTGAGTGGGCGCGCTTCCCGGACCAGTGACCCAGAACTGACGTTGACGACGACGCCTTCTTGACCACGGGAGTTGTTGTGGTGGCGCGGGTGAGACGACGGTGGATCACAAACACGGTTAGCGATACTAGGAGGAAGAGCAGGAACAGCGACAACAGCCACACCCATAACGAGTCTGAAGAGGTAGAGGAACTTGGTGGGGGCGGCGAAAGTGACGTTGTTGTCACTGGCGGTAAGGGGGATGAAGACGTTTTCGTTGTTGATGTCGCTGCAGGAGGAGCAGCAGTTGTTGTTGGCGTTGGAGGAGGATTTGTAGCATTTGACGTGGTAGTGACCGTCGCAGTTGGAGTTGTTGAAAAGTAAGTTGGCCTGGGTGGTTGGAAGAACTGTTGGTGGTTGTTATGGAGATGCTGTTGGTCCTGGGGGACGACCTTGACGTGAATTTCTGTTTTGAAGGAGATGATGTCGTCGCCCTCCGCCCCCAAGTACAACGAACTCGAGACTCCGCTCTGGAGGAATTTCAACAATTATCTCCATGGTTACAAACTGTGCTTGTGCTTGCTGCAACTTACGACTGCTTTGAGTTCCTTTTTGAGGATGACGTTTCCGTGTTTGTCGACGTTGAAGAATGTGCTGAGGTCGACGTCGTCGCCGTTGGGTCCCTTCTGGAGTGCGTACGTGACCCCGGGGTGGGGGGACATGGGGCGAAGGGTAGCGACCCGCGTGCCGACCTTCTCCTCATCCCCGAGGACCCAACTGCGACCGACCAGGAACGTGAACGGGAGACGGTCGCAATACGAAACTATGGGAACTGTGAGACACACGGTGTTTAAGCATTTTTAATATAGTTTTGTTTGAAAAAGATTACCTGAGAGTAATACTAGTAGTAATAGTAGTTGTCTCCTGGGAGACCAAGAGGAATTGATTATCATTATATTTGTGTGACCCCTCAAGTTGACCCCTCTTGTGACCTACGTGACGACCTTTTCTGGAGTCTGGAGGATTTTGTTATGGGAACTCATCTTGTTTTGTTGATCACGGATATGTGTAGTGTGTACGTCAGAGTGTTTTTTGGAAAGTGTCTTAGTCAGCATCTTAAAGTTTTGCTTAAGGGGCCAGCTGAAGAAGAAGGAGAGAGGGACCAACAACAATAACAAGTTTTAGCTTAAGGGTATTTTTTTATTGATTGTCACGTGTATTAACATTTATATGGAAGAATGATTGTCTTCAGCGGAAGAATGATTGTCCACTCTTGAGTATTTTTGGGGTTGCTACGGAAGTCTAGTTGTTATTATGGGTGGATTAAAGTCTTTTAAAATTACACATGTGTACATTGTCTTATATGGCCTTAACATTAACTCACAACCAATTGGCTCAATATTTGAGAGAGATTGTCTAAAAGAAGAAACGCTTGTTTGACTGATTCTGCTGATGCTGCTGTTGCTGTTGGGGTGGGTGACCTCGGATGAACCCGACACCAACCGAGAAGGTCCGCGACAAGAGGTCACGGACAAGACCGCAGAGGGAGATTCCTCCGATGCCAGTTGAAGAAGAGCTGGTGTTGTTGTTGGCTGATGAGGACTCTTCGAGGATGACTTGGGTCTTGTTCTCGTACTCGGTGCGGACCAGGCTCGTCGTCGGCTGGCTCCCGTGGTGACCCATCGGAGCTGCAGACGTTGTCGCTGACGCGGTCACGATTATCGTCGGGAAACTCGACAACGTCGTTGACGCGCTTCGGGGTCTAGTTTGGTTGTCATGGGATTTTAAAATTAATTAATTAGTTGCTATGGTAATCATGTAATTATTTAAGTGTTGACGCTAATGAATGTGTGAAATCGCTAACCTCTGAGTATTTGGTTGAAGAGTTGCTGAGGAAGCAGCAGCAGCAGAGTTGTCGTTGATGTTAGAGAAAGTGGCCCTCCTGAGCTGATTCCTCAGGTGCGTCTCAATGGCGTGTCCGAGCGATGAAAAGTCCCCAGGGGACGCTGCTGCTGTTGCTGCTGGTGTCGTCCCCCCGAGAGCGTTGAATGACTTTGACCTGCTTCTCCCTAGAAACGACAAAGGTAACTTGTTGATTAGTGATCAACAAGTAAAATCTCGTATAGCCCCAGAAGAGACCTGTTCCTCCGTAGTGCTGTGCGTAGGCGTCTGCAGTAGTTGAGTTGCTTCCGTGGTTACTCCCAAAGACCTTGTTGTAGATTTGGTCAGCAGACTTGAAGAATCCCCTCTTGACGAACTGGAACTCCTGGACGACCCTCCCACTGTCTATCGACAGACGCACCTGGCGACCGCCTCCACCACCAATTGGAGTCGTCGCTGCTGCGGAAGGGGACACCACTTCAGAGTGACGTCTGAGTCCCAAGAATGACCCCGTTAATGACCCTTCATTGCTAGCCCCCCCAAGGGTACTACTACTTGTTCCTCCACAGGTGTTGGTTGTTGACCCGCGTCGGTGGTCCCTGATGAGGTCAATGTCAGGCTTGCTGGGCCTGTAGAGGAGTGAGAGGGACTGTGTCGAATGTCGACGTTTCGACGAAGAGCCACCCCCAACACCACCACCACCCAACATTTTAACTATATAGACGAAGAAAGGAGAGAGACTCTTTGTCATGCGCAGATGTTGGTCGGCAACTTTCTCCAGGACTCGGAGAAACAACAACTCAACAGTCTCTCTAGGTCAACAACAGAATGGTTCTTATATTGTTGCTTGTCTCTATGGCAACGGGGTCGTACGTCGCTTTGTCTTCAGAGTACGATTACCACAGCGGAGGAGGAGGACTGTCGCCGCTGGACTCGATGATCCAGTCGTCGCTGACCCCGCGGCACCGCGACCCCCTCCAGTGCCACGTATGCCACTCGGAGGAAAACTCAGAGTGCATCGACTTTGACAAATTCCCACACGCTCACCACAAGTTTCAACACAACTGCTCAGACAACCAACACACTTGCATGGTAACCAACATTATTAACGGTTGTTGCCTTGGTAACAGTTATCAGTTTGCCCCATCTGTTGTTTAGGTGCGCCGTTTCAGTTTTACGGTGTCGAACGGGTCGATGGTTCCGTCGTCGCAGAAGACGTTTGCGGTCAAGAGGAACTGCTCATCCAAGTGCGAACCCGGGTGCGTCGTCATGGGAGAGAGAACAAGAATGTAAAATACCTTTTTTTTAACTCGTTTCCATGGGAAACCAATTATCTTGTTTCCATGGGAACTGAAATATATAACTCCCTAGTTACGTATAATTAACAGTATAACTGAAACTATGTTAAAAACTGTTTATAGTTACGTGTGCTCGACGTGCTGTGCGTCAGGGTTGTGCAACGTTGGTTCCTCCGGCTCTTCCCTTCGGATGATGATGACCTTCTTTTTAATACCGATTGTCATGGCAACAGTGATGCTGAATAAATGTGCTTAAAATAATGTGTGTGTTTGCTCTTTATTATAATTATAGTGTGTTATTAGTGTTTGACGTAGTTGCCGGGGAAGGTTCCGAACTTGTGTGACCTTAGGTTTGTCCCCACGAACCACCCGTCGTCGCACATTTCCATGACCTCGACGACGTCGTTTTCCCTGAGCTCCAGCTCGTCCGCGTGCAGCGGCGCGTACCCGTAGAGGACCCTGAACCGTTTTCTGGAACAGCCGTTTTTATCGTTGTCGTCCTCCAGTGACTGCTGCTGGAGCTGAAACGAGTTGGGGACGTACGAGTGCTTCTGCTTCTTGTCCTCGATTATGGAGACGTACGAGGCGGGGAAGATCCCGCGCCTCCGACCTACTTTGCCCTCGAACCAGTTCCGGTCAACGCGGCGGAGGATACTCACCTTATCGCCTTTAGATAACCTCAGCTCGAAGGACGACGACGTTGAAGGGTGGAAGTCGTACTCCACCACAGCTGTTTTCAGAGACGTTGTTGCTGTTGTTATGGGGGAGGTTACTCTTCTTGGGGGACTACAGCTGCGGTCATCGAGGGCCTGCACAAGAGAGAGTCTAAGAAGAATCCTCTTGTTCGTCAACTGTGGTGGTCAACTTACGGTGACGTATGTGGTTGGGAATATTCCGATTTTGTTCCTTGAGGACTGGCCCTCGAACCAGTTTGAGTCGAGGCGACGGAGGACCTCGAGGACCTCCCCCTTCACCAGGCTCAGCTCCCTGAAATATCACCATGGTTACAAGATCGTTGCAGAAGGCTTTTGCTGCTGCTGACCTTTGCGAGAGAGCCTTGAAGTCGTAGAGGGCCCTTGCCCTGAACGGCTGGAATCCGTTCCCCGCAGTTGTTGTTGACCTCGGGCTCGGATGGTTGTTCCTGTTCCTGCTGCCCCCGTAAAAGTCATAGTCGTCCTCGTCGTCGTCGTCGCTGTTGTTGACGACGTCGTCTTCGTCGTACCTGTTCAGGGGGATGGGGCTCTTCTGGCTCGGCCTGTGGACGAAAAATTACAGTTACTCAGGGGTCACAGAGTGTAAAGGTCACAAAGAGTTGACTGACACAAAGTTGTCCTGATGCCTGCGGTTCTGTGTGTCCTGGATCTCCTTAAGTTGTTTGAGTTTCCTCTGCTGTGCGTAAAAGTGCTGCATCTGCTGCTGCTGGATCCTCCGGAGGTCCTCCTCGGCGACGTACTCCTTCTCCTCCAGAATCACTGGAGACGCGTAGTGGATGTGCACCATCGTTCGCTTACCTAAATTAAGTGTGCAAGAGTGCAAAAGTGCTATTAAGGATTATACGGAGGTCGTCAGGTGGTGGTGGTGGTGGAGGTACTCTGAAGAGGAATACAAGTGACCTACAAACAAAGAGTTTCCAGCATAATTGTCCAGGAGGAACTGTTACCCAGAGTTGTTACCTCTTCCAGTGCTGGTGTTGGAGTCCCTGGTGGGGGTGTACCTGAACTTTGGTTGGTGGAGGGACGGGTCAAAGTTGACAAACACTCGCGAGTCCAGCAGTCGAACTGACGTTGTCGTCGTTCTTGTTCCTCCTGGAGAAGAAGAAGAGTGCTGCTGTTGGTGGTGGAAAAGCATCGGCTGGAGAACGTTGGGGGTCCCTGAGGGCTGGTACAGTGGACGCCTGCTCCTCGTCTCAACAGAGTGAAGCTGTTGTTGCTGTTGCTGAATCTTTTTGTTGTCCGGGAGGATTTCCCTTCTTGCTGGAGAAGACTTGTTAAAATTTGTGTGATCCTTTTGCTGTTGAAGCCTTCGCGTTCGTTCTTTGAGGTCGAAAGAGTAGAGGCCGTACATTGGTTGGTGGTGGCTCCTGAGTATTCCGGTATTGGTGACCCTGACGACGCCCCTGAGTTTGAGTTCCTCGCATATGAGTCCGCTGAAGAGTTTCCTCCTCCTCTCCTCGTCTTCTTCAGGGACGCTTTTATTGTTGCTTGAGATCTTCCCGGGGTCGTACCTGTCGGAGGATAGTGTGAACCCTCGAGGTCTCGTCGTCACAAGACTTGGGCTGCTGCAGCAGAACGTGTTGCTTCTCTTGACGGCAGAATTCTTCAGCAAGACCTCATTCAAGACCTCGAGGTTCAAGCAGCTCTCCCTCACGCTCGTCCCCCGGTACATTGACCTGTAAATGTCCTTGTTTGAAGCTGGAGGAATAATATTCTTCCTGGAGAGAATGTCTTGGATTTCCTTGACGTTAAACTTTTTGAACCTCAAGTGCGAGTCTGGGGACCACTTGACAACGTCCCTACCAGAGAAGAAAAACTCCTTGTCCTGCTGGGCCCTGAGGAGCTCCTGAAGAATGTCTTGGATCTCTTTGTCGATCCTGAGACGGTTCCTCCAGCGCCACCAGTCGTTGAAGTCGAGTGACTTGGCGGCGCTGAGTTTTGTCAAGGTGAAGGTCTCTTGGGCGGAGCGGGACAAGTTGTTGAGGCGCTCCAGCGAAGAGTACAGCGAGTGGAGGCGTCTGAAGCGGAGGGACTTGGAGGACGAGTGACGGAGAGAAATTATGTACTCGGCGTAGTCACGGAGCGTTTGCTGCGACAAGCTCCGGCGGATTGTTGAAGGAGTTGCTGCTGCTGCGGCTGCGGCGGATGCTGGAGAGGAAGTCTTCAGGAGGGACTCCCGGAGGAGGGACGTCTTTGTTGGCTTGACCGCGGATGATGATGATGGGGCGGGTGCTGGAGGAATAGGTGGTGGTGGTGTTGTCTCATCGTTGAGACCCTTGAGTTTAACGGTGGTGGTGACCTTTTTCTTTGACCTCTGTGGTTTGACTGGTTGCTGGAGGATGGACTTTTTTTTCTTGTTGGCTCCTGAGGAATCCGATAGCTGGATTTTGATTTCTTCTATTGTCCGCACGGGGGAATTCTTCCTGTACCGCGGAATCAACGAAGACGAGGACGATCGTGTCAGGAGCAGCGTCTTCCCCACTGGAGACGTTTTTCTGGAAGTTGTTGCTGCTGCAACTGGAGACACTGACCTCATCCTCCGCTGATGGACAACTTATCGTTCCAGAGGTTTACTTTTAGTCTCTCTTCCACGGGAGAAGTTATCGAGTGCCACCACCACCACCAACAAGTGACAACATGGACAAAAGACACACACTACACACAGAGGAGGAATCAAAAAAGGTCTTCTTACCATTGTTGGCTGTGGAGGAATCCTGCTTGGTGTTGACCATGCGGAGGCCGTGGATGGGGACGTCACCGCCCTTCTGGATCTCCACGTACAAGTGGCGCTGCTCAGACGGGGTCAAAGGGCGAGGGGGGTCGGCTGAGGGGTCCTGGGGGGTTTTTGTGAAGGGTACTGCTGAAGAAGAAGATGAGTCCTCGAGGGCCCTTGAGAGGAGAGACTTTGTTGGAAATAACGTTTCCAATGGAAACGATAAGAGAGCTAGAGAGTGTTTACCAGTGCCTCCTGAGCTCCGGAGGAATCGCTTTAGGTGTCTTCTTTGAGGGAGTGCCCACCGCGTTGGGGTTGTAGTCCTCGATCCGCCCCGGGCTGAACTTTATCGTCGCAAGTTGTCGCGGGGCTGCAACAAGAGAAAAATCCTCAGGAGCGAACAAAGATGTTTCGAGAGTGAAGAAGAAGTACCTTGGTTGACTGGAGTGTTGACTCTGCTGGTTGAGTTTTTTTCGACGTGGATGTGTTCGTACATTTGTTTGTACCAGTCGTGCTGCTCGGACCGCGGGACGACCTCCTTCGTCTTCTGCAGCTGCGCAGGGATTGACACTGATGACCGCTGCTGCTGCTTCTTCTGTGAGTCAGCAGAAGAGTCCTGGAGAAGGTAGCTTGCCCCCCGGGGAAGGGACCCCTCGCGGGCCTTCTTGAGGAGCGTGACCGTCGGGGAGACGTAGCGCGGGAGGAGGACAGCTGAAGAGGAGTTGTCTTCTGGGGACTTGTCCGACGCTAGCTGCAGGAGGAGGAGGTTTTCTCCAGCTGCTGCTGCTGCTGCTGTAGGAGAGGAAGAGCTGATTCCTCCTGCTGCTGGAGGTGCTGGAGAAGAGCTGCTGACTCCTCCGGTAGCTGCTGAAGAAGAAGTAGCAGCAGTATTTGCTGGAGAGTAATTTTGTGGAGGCTGAACGTGTTTGAATTTTCTTTTGGGCGCAGGAGATGGTTCCTGGCTGGGAGGGACCCAGACGGGTTCTGGACAAGTGTGGTCGTCATGGCCTGGACAAAATAGTTTCATTGAAATAATTGTATTAATGAGTTTCCTGTGTTGAAAACAACAACGCCTACCAATTTCCTTCATGTCTCCGTGGCAACTCTACTGAGAGGAGGACAACTCCCAAAATGTTCTAAAAATAACTCACCTTCTGACAACGTGCTCAGCACTTCCCTCACCAGCGACGACGACTCAACTTCCTCACCAGCACCACACTCTTCTTCTTCTTCCGTTTCCTTGGCAACAACAGCGGCAGTGGTGACAGGAAGTTGTTGGTCTGCAATTAAAATGTTGGGTGTGTTTGATATAGTCAAGTTGTTAATTGTGTTTGTTTCCTCCTGGTGATTAAGTGTGTGTGATTTTCTACGTCGCCTTAACGACCGACGGACAAACTTGATCATAATAATAATTGTTGTTGCGAGGAGGGTTGGTGGGAGACGAATGATTTGGTTCAAGAGAGAGTCGAGGCAATTATGCAATAGTTTTGTGTGTGGGCGGATAATTTATTTGCACACCTGTTACTGCTGTGGACGCTTCAAGAGATGAAGCAGCAGATCTCCTGACGGTGATGCGGAGGGAGGTGACGGAGAGGTCGCTGAGGAGGTGGAGGAGGTCACTCGAGGATCCGTTGATCGACTCTATCAGGTCACCGTCACGCACACCCGCAGAAAACGCGAGCCCGTACGGGTGGACCTACAGGGTTTTTTTAGTTGTCATGGGAACGGGTTTTTTTGCAATGTTTTATTGAATTAGTGCGAAAAAAAAGTTGTTACCCTGGCGACTTTAGTTAGGGTCGCGTCGTGGTGGGTGTGATGCTTGGCCAGGCGTAGGCCCCAGCACCGCGGGCTACCACTTAATGTGAAGGTTACCAGGTGGTGATGGGGGGTGTCCATCGGGGTTGTCATGGTGATGTTTTTTGTGGGAATAAAATAGTACCCGTTAAGTGTTACCCGGGTAGTAGAGTCTCGAGGTGCCCCGAAAAAAGTACCCGCAGCAGACAGAATGAATATGCTTAAGAATCTCCATGACAACACTTTTTTTTGTACGTAATTGTTTATTAAAAGACAGCGAAGAAACGGAATTATAAAAAATAATAATGATTTTACTACTCGTCGTCATCATCATCGTCGTCGTCGTCGTCATCTTGTTCTTCTTCTTCGTCGTCATCGTCTTCATCATCGTCGTCGTCGTCGTCTTCTTCGACCTGGAAATAATTATTTTTCATGACAACTGAATTTTAAAAAAAATACATGACAACAGAATTTGACGAACCTCCATTTCCTCGTCATCATCATCTTCCTCGTCATCTTCGTCATCGTCTTCCTCCTTCTTGACTTCTTGTTTGATTGCACCAGTGGATTTCTTTGCCGCGGCTACAGCAGGAGTCACTGGAGGAGTCTTTTTGTCAACAGCAGCAGCAGCGGCAGTTGCTTCTTCCTCCTTCTTGAGTTCATTAGCCTTGTTCTTGTCGAGCTGAGCCCTGTTAGCTTGTGCCTCGGCCTTGGAGATCCTCCTGAACCTGAGGACGACGCCCCTGCCGCCCTTGAAGACCTTGTTGAACCCGCTTTTAAAAGCTGCAAGGGCCTCATCAGCCGTGTTGAACGAGACGAATGCAAACTTGGTAGCTGCCGAAGCTGCAGACGTTGACGACCCCCCCTGAACCCTTGGGTTGTGTTTCCTGGGGTTGAGGACGCTCTTGCAAGTGGGGAAGAGTCCTTTGAGGTCATCCTTGTTGACCTCGGGGTCGAGGTTCGTGACGTACAACGTGTACGGGTCAATCATGTCTGCGGTGCGGTCATCCGGTTGGGATTCACGCTTCTCCTCGATTTCAATTTTCTTCCCTCCGACCTTGACGTTCTTCAAGAGCGAGTCGATTTCTTTCTTGACGTCTTTGACGTCGTTCTTGAGGACCAGGAGGAACGAGCGCGGCTCGATTGGCCGCGGGAACAACGCGCTCTCCACTCCGGAGGACCAGGAACGGATTTCGTCAACAGTGATCACCGGGTCGGGAAGGCGGACCAAAAAGACGCGACCTTTCGTTTGGTTCAATTCTTGCTCAGCCTTCAGAGCTCGCGCGCACGATAACGGCGACCGCGCAGTTCCGTCCAGTTTCTACAATATAATAAAATAGGGATTTTTTTATTTTTGGTTTCCATGGCAATTTATAATTTGAGTTGTTGCTAGGTTACCTGCTGAAAACGCTGGTGTCTGTTCTTCTTGTGTCCCCCCTGCCGCTGATGCTTTCCTCCTGGAGCAGCAACAGTTCCAGCAACAGCAGCGGCGGCACTTTTGTTAGCGGCCATGTTCTTCTTGATGTTCTGCTTCTTCTGGCTCTTGTTGATTGTCTTGGAGGCGTCGCTGACCTTGGCCAGGACGTTCTTCTGCTGAGGCTTCTTCTGGGGAGACGACACTTGTTTCGGTGGTGAAGACGCTGGAGGCGCCGCCGCCGCAGGAGCCTTCTTCTGAGGACTCTGCTGCTGGGGCTTCTTCTGCGGGGTCGGGGTCGCAGGAGGTCGGTTGTTTTTGTTTGGGGTTCCCATGGGTCCCTTCCCAAGTGACTGCACAATTAAATTTCAGTTAAGTTCTGGAAAAGAGTAATTCGCTGCTGAAAAAAGGGTACCTTTCTCTGAGGGGTCTTTGCCATTGCAGGTCCTCCCCCCCCGGGGCTCTTGTTCTGCTTAACGCTCTTCCTGTCAATCGCCATGGCTACTCTTAAGTTTCAAAACGGAGAGCAAAGATGTTGCTTGGGATAAGTTGCGAGTGTGAGTGAGAGAGAGTTTCGCGTGTGAGTTCCTCGTGGTGAGCTCGCCTGCGACAAACAGTTCCCTCCACCAACAACCGACGTTTCTTGCTCTGCCGCCAGGTGGCGTCACTCACAGTCACTTTGTTGTCCATGAATTGTTTGAGAGTGTGTGTGGACAAGAATAAGAGTGAGTTGCTGGTGTGGTGACCCAGAAAGAGTTTTGGTAATAGAGAGAACGGGTCCCTTAAAATAGCCCAGTTGTGAAGAGATTGCCATGGCAACAGTATAGGTTTGTGTGTTTGTTGTGAAACCGGCTGGTTGAGTCTGTTGAATCAGATCATCGTTGTCCCCCGGGGCATGAAAAATAATCTCAGTAGTTGGCCTACATTCTTGACAACAACAGAAATCCTCCGCAGTCGTCAAACCATGACGACGACAAGATTAATAATCCTCGTCGTTGTTGTTACGGCAATGATGTTTGTTGCCGGGGCGTTTGCGACCTCTGAAATGTACCTCACGTGTCACAGGCCGTCGTCGACGTTGTCGAAACACTCGTCGCTGAGGTCACCAAAGTACCTCCGGATGCAGGAAAAGGTCGCTAGGGGGGTTCCTTGTGACCTCTCACAAGGGGGGTACTGCAACCTCCCAGGCGATCAGTACCCGTGGTGAGCACCGTTTTTTAAACGGTTTTTTTAAATGTTGTTGCCATGGAGATAATATTGTGTGTGTGTGTGTTAGGCACTCTGTGCGTCGGTTTGTGTCTGAGAACCAGGGTCTGATCCGGCGGATGTACGGGGAGGTGCGGCAGCTGTCGGTGCTCCGCATGGAAATACAGGACGATATCATGTCCAACTCCATCGAGGAGGAACTCAATCCTCAGCAGCAGCAGCACGGTTCTCCAGATGCTGCTGCGTCGTCATCATCAGGGAGGTCGTCTAACGAAGCCATCGAAATCGTCGCTGCAGCTGCTGTACAACAGGATGAAGACGTTCAGCAGGAGTCTTCTGAGCCAACAACTACTTCTGCAGCTGCTGATGAGGAAGTTGAGACAACGACAACTGTGCCGTCAAAGCAAGAACAAGAGGTCGTCACTGAGGAGGCTGTCGTAAGCCAAGACAGTATACCGGTTCCTCAACAGGCGACAACAGTAGCAGCAAACAATGCAACGACGACGACGGAAGATCCGTCTTCAGATGAGCCTGTGCAGAAGAGGAACTCGGCGTCTGTTGTGGGGAGAGTTCCGTTGGATCCGACAAAGGAGCAGCAGCTGAAGGCCGTGTAAGTGATTTTAAAAGTCATTTTCCAAGGTGATGTTAATATTTTGTGTTGTTGTAGGAACGCGTGTCCTGTGAAGGAGGAGGTGGTAGCGCCGTACTGGGCGAACAACACGCGTGGTGAGATTTTGGCGCTGCTGAACCTCTACCCCTTCGAACAGTACATCCACTACGAAAAGTGCAACAGCGAGTTCAAACAAATGTTCTGCAGGGACGGGTGCAGGTCAGTTGCTCTTGGCAACCGGTTTTTTTTCAGTTTTAAAATGTATATTTCCATGGAAACGAAAATAGGTGCGAGCAGCAGTACAGGTTGCACAGGTTATTAGCGTTTGACCCTACGAACGAGTGTCGAGGTATCTTCAGCGACTGGTTCCGGTTTCCGTCCTGCTGCGTCTGCAAGTGTTACCTCAACGAGGAGCAGCTCGCGAGCCACTACCGCAGCGACGTCTCCATCCCCGCTGCTGCTTCCTCCAGGTCACCAAGGAGGATGAACCACGAGGAGGAGTTTGAGAGGGACTTTTGGGAGGAGGAAGATGACGAGTTTGACGTTTATGAGGACAAACCGGATGTGGACGGGGTCGCCATCGGAGGAGGATCGCCGAGTTTCTTGTATCATTCAGTGGAACAACTTCAGCCCAGGAGGAAGTGATTTTTGTGATAAAACAGTTATTAAGAGAGAGATTATTTTTGAATAAATTAATTTATTGTAGGTGAATATTGTAGTATTTGTCATGGAAACCATATATTGTATGAATGGAGTGTTAAGGTGGTGCTGGGCAAATTTCCGTGGTGACGGTGCTGCAAGTTGTTGCTGCGCAGGTGACGGTAGAGAGAGCCTTGCACGCGGTGAGGTCAGCGCATGTTGCGGACACGGCGGTGTTGAAGCAGGGAAGTGGGGCGGGAGGAGTTGCGCCAGTCATGGTACACATGGTCGGGGTTGCACCAGCCGCTCCAGGAACACATGCCTCCCCTGCAGCACACGTGTACGTCCCACAGCACCCCGTACAGACGGGAGCAGTCACCGACGGAGTTGCTGCGGGACTCGGAATGGGGATCGGAATCCAAAAGCCAATCTTGCCCTGTATTTCAGTTTTTAAAATAATAGTTGCTCCCGTTATGCGTTTAAAAATATATATGTACCTCGCCCATGGCAACAACTGACGATACGAGGAGGAGGGTTGCTAACAAGTTCATGTTGCTAATGAATTGTAAGTTGATATTTTGTGAAATTGAGAGGGGAAGAGTCTCTTTTTATATTCTCTGTTTTCCAATATTCCAATATGAACATATGGGTGACCTACTTTTATGATCCTCAACAAACGTTTTATTGTGGTCTCTTGCGGTTAATATGCAGCAGATTGCCATGGAAATTTTAAATAAAAAGCAACTGATTAAACACTGCACATGGTTTCAAATAGTCAATATTGATATTAAGAGAGAAACTATATTCCAAAACAAGTGTTTATTGATCACAAGAAATGTTCAAGATTGAACTCGAGTGCGCTGGCAGGGTTTGTCAGCTCGAAAGCGTGGCAGACCTCCGGGTGAACGACCCCGACTGACCCGACGACAATATTATCCCCGACAATGATGTTGGCGCTCCTCCCAGGAAAGAACCAGTTGAGTTGGTCGTTGGCTTCGAGTCTGTACTCTTTGACCTCGAGGACCTCGAAGATCCTGTCCAGCAGCCCGACAATCAACTCGAACCCCGGAGACTTGTTGTAGTACACTCCACACACGCGACGCTCGTTCACGCACCCCGTATCTACACACAAGATAACATTATCATTACCATGGAAACTAATTTGTTCTTGGATTCCTCACCAGTGTTTTTGTCATCAGCCCTGACGACATCGGAGACCTCGAATAGTTTGATGGGGAGGGGCATTTTCTTGTTTGCTTGAATAGTTTTGAGGAGCCCGGGGAGGAGCGACCACCTCGCCGTTTGGAACTCGAACGTCTTGGGGTTGGAAATCAGCGCCAGCGACGGAAGGCGGACCGCTCGAGGAACACGCAAACGCTCACACTCGTCCTCTATCGAGCACTAAAAGTAAAAATTTCCTTGACAACCAATATATCTTGAACTGTCTTAAAGTATAACTTGTATCGAGCACTAAAAACATTTCCTTGACAACCGCCGGATTCTTAATTACAATAAGTATAACGTATGTTACCAATGAGAAAGTGAGGGCTTCTGTGAAGGCGGCCTGTGCGATGATTTCCCTCACAGCGTCAGCGAGTTTGTTGATTGGGTTCTGCCTGGCGATGGTGGCTCCAGAGGGGAGAGCGGCGCGGGCGAGAACCTTGTCGTATCCGTAGCTAATGGCGACGTCCTCGTAAATGTCACACGCGTGGATGACGTCGTGGCGGGTGGGGCCCACAATCACCTCAACAGTTTCAGTGTCAATGACTTGAGCGCCAAGGGACATGCGGCGGAGGTTGACTGCAATCTCATCTGCAGTCATCTCTATCCCAACGACGCTCACCGCCTTCGCAACGCTTATCAACTCTTTCCTGTACCCAAGGGTTGGGGTCGTTTCAACAGTGTTGTCCGCGTAGATTACCTGCACCTTTTCAACAGCATACGAACTGTACTCGCTCAGCATCGAAGTCAGAGTGTCAATCACCGTTGAGGCCTATTGCAAAAAATATGATACACACTTTTTTTTGCAATAGTCACGTGTACTGCAAAAAAGCTCACCTTCCCCTTGTCAGTTGCGGTGCACTCGAAGAAGAGGTCGACTTTGTTGTTTCCGTCGATGGTGACCTTGGACTTGTCTCCGTTGATGATGGGTGGCATGCTGAGGACGGTTCCCTCGGAGTCGACGATGAGGGGGTAGAGGTCCTCGCCCTCGATGATGTGGAGGTATGACCTCAAGTGGAGGTCCGTCTTGTAAAACTCCATCAGCTCATCCCCACGGAACTCTCTCTTCTGGTTCAACGGACGGAAACGGATCTTCTTGGGCTCAACCGCCTTGTAAGTGAAGGGGGGCTTGACCTTTGACAGGTCGTGGACCCCAATCGCCACAAACAAACGCTTACGACATATGTTGAGGTGGAGCTTCTCCTGAAGGTCTATCAACGTGCTGTACACTGACTGCATATAAAACAGAGTTGTTGTCATGGTAACAAGATAGTAATTTAAGTAATGTGCTTACGTCGTTGACGGTGACTCCCCTGAGTACTGCGCCGACGACGAAGGGTCTAACTTGTTGTGTTGTTGGGTCGACGGTGATGGTGATTGGGTCTTTTTGGGGGAGAACTCCTTTGTAAATGGGGGCTTGTTGTCTCCCGAGGAACGCGTTCAGTGACCGCGCGATGCCCTCGATGCACAGGAGGTCGTACCTGTTCGCTCCAATGTCGATCTTGTACTTGCGCGATGATGAGTCGTCGTCAGGTTCCTCAATTCCGTCGAGCTCGATCCCGAAACGGAAACACAAGTCGTCGAACCAGGACACGGCTGGAAACACAGTTTTATTCGACAATCTTTCGACAGTAAGGTTTTTCGTCGACAACGGCTTACCTTCATCGTTGACCTCGGTCCTCCCCAGGCGCGAAAGCAGACAACGCTCGTCCACCGTCACCGTTGGCATGGTTTTTATTATGACGAAATATGGCAAGTGTGTGAAGAAGAAAAGACTGGTGTTTTGAAAAGGAGGAGGTTCCCGCGGGGACGGATTTCGCACGGGGCAACTTGATAACAACAAAGGGGAGATTCAGGAGGACAGGAGGAGGCGTCAGTGTGTGTGTCAGTTTCGACGGTTTTGAGGGTTTTGTCGACGGGACTCTTTTTTTTCGACAAGTCGACTAGGGTTTTAAAAGTTTTCAAGAATGTTATTGGAGACTGTAAATTTTCTGTTGCCATGGAGGAATAAATTTTGCACTTTTTGCGAATTTATTTGCAATTGGACCACGTGATGACTCCTCGTTTAGGTCAAACGGTCACCACGACGACGACGATTGTCATAACTGACGATTGTGTGTGGATTGTCTCACGTTGCCTCTTGTGATTGCTGTACGGTGATGATCCCCCTTCTTCCTCCCTCTTACATAATGCAGAGTGGAACGGTGTTGTGTGTGCTGCTCCAATTGAACATTTCTAAGTCATCTCTTAATATTCGCGATCCACCACCTGCTGCTGCAACACCCACACCACTTCCTGCCATCATCATCATCATCACACCTGTGCAACTCCACCGAGTGACACCTGATCTCACAGTATCTTTGTGCTTATCATTTGATAAGCTGGTGGTTGTCCTCAAACATGTCCTCATCATCACCGCGTGTCACTCTAATCAGAGGTAACAAGCCCATCCCAGCAGCTACAGCAGCAGCAGCACAAATTTCTGCTCCACCGACCAAGTGGAACACTTTACTTATTCTCATATCTCCTAAAAGTATATATAACTGTTAAAAACTGTGTGTAGACCACTTGTTGGTGATGTCATCGCAGCGGGTGTGGGTGTCTTCGGGGTCTGAGGGGTTCGTGTCGGGGGAGATAGTTGACCTGGGCTCGGACCGCGTGACCGTGACGGTCCGGGAGAACAACAAGACTGTCAGCAAGGACGTTCCTTATGATAACGTGTTCCCCGCGGAGGAGGACGACAAGAGCGACTATGACGACAACTGCTCGCTCATGTTCCTGAATGAGGCGACGCTACTTCACAACGTCAGGGTCAGGTTCAACAAGGGGAACATTTACGTGAGTACCATATGAGTTATTTTAAGGGACACTGCAGAGATTTAAACAGTTTTGTTTCCATAGAGCTACATAGCCAACATGTTGATAGCGGTGAACCCCTACGTAACAATTAACGGGTTGTACGACCTCGCGGCTATCAAGCGGTATCAGGGGAAGTCGCTAGGGACACTCCCTCCTCACGTTTACGCCATCGGTAATAAGCGTTGTCATGGTTATCAATGGAAAATCATGTGACAGTTGTTGAATTGCAGCGGACAAGACGTTTCGGGACATGAAGGTGACGAAGACGTCTCAGTCGATTATAGTGAGTGGTGAGTCTGGAGCGGGGAAGACCGAGTCGACAAAGTACATCTTGAGGTACCTCTGCGGGTCATACGGGGCACAGGCCGGGCTCATCGAACAGAGAATACTCGACGGTAATTATTTACAAGAGTTGCCATGGTGAAGGGTATTAATATAATTAAATAACTGTAGCGAACCCGATTTTGGAGTCGTTTGGGAACGCCAAGACAACGCGTAACAACAATTCATCCCGGTTCGGAAAATTTATAGAGATCCACTTTGAGTCTGGTCAAACATCTCCGAAGGTAGCAGGTGGGTTCATTTCGCACTACCTCCTTGAGAAGTCTCGAATAGTGAACCAGTCGCCGATGGAGAGAAACTACCACATTTTCTACGAGCTGCTCAAGGGTCTTCCCCCCGGGGAAAGGGCCCCCCTGGGTCTCGAAGGGAAAACCCCATCGGATTTCACATATTTGAAATCGGGGTGCTGCGAGTACTTTGGTGATAGTTTGCGTGACCCAATAGTCCATGACTTGCGTGACTTTGAGAATCTTCAGAAATCGTTCAAGAATTTGGGGATAAGTCAGATAAAGGAGATTTTCGCCGTAGTCGCCGTTGTTTTACATTTAGGAAACATTACTTTTGTTGACGACGTTGAGCTGACGTCGAAGGGGGGGTGCAAAATTGATCCACAGTCTGATAAAACCATTGACCTCGTTTGCGAGCTGATGAAACTAGAAAAGGGGTCGTTCACGCAGGCGCTGACCTCGAGGGTCATGCAGACTGCCAAGGGGGGCGCTAAAGGGACAGTCATTATGGTCCCATTGAAGAAACATGAAGCTGTTAATGCGAGGGACGCGCTTGCAAAGTCGATTTATAACCGGTTGTTCGACTGGATCGTCGCAAGGATCAATGACTCCATTCCTCTTTCTAAAGCTAAAACCACTGCTTACATCGGGGTCCTCGATATCGCTGGGTTCGAGTACTTTACCGTCAACTCCTTCGAGCAGGTCAGTTTTGCAAAAAAAATGATTGTAGTTCTGCCGTTGTGCAAAAAATGATGCAAATTTTGTCACATGGTTATTTATGTGCAAAAAATGTTAGTTCTGCATAAACTACTGCAACGAGAAGTTGCAGCAATTTTTCAACGAGCGAGTGTTGCACGACGAGCAAGATTTGTACTTGAAGGAGCAGTTGAACGTGAAGAAGATAGAGTACGTTGATAATTCTGACTGCATCGAGCTGATTGAGGGGACACGACCTCTTATAGGAATCCTACCGCTCCTTGACGAGGAGTCAAAGCTCCCGAAGCCGATGTCAACGCATTTTACCTCTGAAGTGCACTCGCGGTGCCAGCACTTCCGGTTGGTTCTCCCGCGGAAGTCAAAGATAAAGGAGCACCGTGATCTCCTTGACGACCAGGGGTTCATTATAAGACATTTTGCTGGAGCGGTTTGCTACGAGACGAAAGCTTTCCTGGACAAGAACAATGACGCGCTTCACTTTTCTCTGGAGGTGCTCGTCCAGGAGAGCGGGAATGAGTTTCTGAAGAAACTGTTTGGGTCGATAGACGGGTACCGTGGGAAACTGACGTTCCTCTCCGTCGCTGGCAAGTTTAAAACGCAGCTGGGGGAACTGCTGGAGAAACTGAGGTCAACCGGGACCAGTTTCGTCAGATGCGTCAAACCTAATTCCAAAATGGTGCAAGGGATGTTCGAGGGAGCTATGATACTCAGCCAGCTACAGTGCGCTGGAATGACTTCTGTACTCGAACTCATGCAGAGGGTTAGTTGATTTCAGACACGTTCGAGATATATATGCTAACCGTTTTGTTTTATGACCTTCATCAGGGGTTCCCATCTCGAGTTCAGTTTGTGTCTTTGTACAAGTCGTACAGCGCGCTGCTTCCTCCGAGGCTGTCGAAGCTGGACCCGCGGTTCTTTTGTCGCGCGCTGTTCAAGGCGCTGGGGCTTAGTGAGGAGGACTTTAAGTTTGGGCTGACGCGGGTGTTTTTCAGGCCTGGAAAATTCAAAGAGTTTGACCAGCTCATGCGCAACGACCCAGAGTCACTCGTTGCCATGGTCGCTAAGGTTCAGAGGTGGATCGTCGTCTCCAGGTGGAAGAAACTCATCTTCTCCGTCTTATCAACCATCAAGCGTTAGTTAACTTTGCTTTTAAGGGGGGGGTAAGTTGAGAAGGTAAATTGTGTATATAATTCCAGTAAAGAACAAGATATTGTTCCGTCGCGGTCACCTTGTAGTGATTCAGAAAACGGTCAGGATGCACCTCGCGCGGCGTCAGCACCGACCGCGGTACATGGGGATGCGCGTTTTGACCGCGCTGAAGAGGCAGACGGGTGAGATGCGGGAGACCGCGCGGAAGCTCAAGAAGGACCAGAGTGAGTCGACCAAGCAAGTCGAGACCATTGAGAGGGAGATCGAGGCTGCAAAGAAACGCATCAAGGTCAGCGCGGCGGCGGTTTCTTCAAGTGTGACCTCGAATTGAAGTTGTAGTTTTGTTTAGAGCTCACCTCGGATAAAAGAGGGTGAGATGGAGTTTGAGTACAAGGGGTTGCTGGAGAAGACGTCGTCGCTGGTGAAGGTCTTGAGCGCGCGGGTGGCCGCGGAGAAAAACGCCGAGGAGCAGGAGCGCGCGCGGAAGATGCGCGAGGAGATGGAGAGACAAGTTAAAGAGAAGGAGCTGCAGGAGGAGGCCAGAAGAATTGACGAGGAGAACAAGAAAAAGTAGATTCCTCATCAGTGGACAATAATACTCTTGAGGACTTAATTTTGTGTGTGTTGTGAAGGAAACAAGAGCTGGAGGAGCGTCGTAAGCGTGAGGTTGCTGCGGCGCCCAAGCTGGAGCCAAGAGTTGAGGAGAAGAACGATGACCATCAGGAGTACGAGCAGGACCGTCGGGACACGGAGATGGCTCTGAGGTTGGCGAGGGAGGCTAATGCGACGCCGGATGAGACGCAGACGGTTCTTAAGAGGAGCAATTACGCTGCGGCTGCAAGCAAAAACAAGAAACATGACCTCTCCGCATGGAAGTACTCGGAACTCAGGGATACCATCAACACCTCATGCGACGTCGAACTTCTCAACGCTTGCAGGTACTTTTACCGCTTGGGACTGCTTTTTTTTTGACGACAACGACGGTGATTGTTGTTGCAGGGAAGAGTTCCACCGGCGGTTGAAGGTGTACCACGCGTGGAAGGCAAGGAACAACACTTCAAAAACGACTTCTTCAGCGCCGTCGGTTCAGAGCGGCAGCGGCGACGCTGAGTCTGGGTCTCGCGCGCCCAAGTCGGTGTACCAGTACCAGGCGTCGTACAAGCAGTCGTCACAGCAGCAGCAGCAGATTGACCCAAACGCGGCGCGGTACTTCCGGATCCCCTTCACGAAGGACGGGATGAACAAGGGACTCTGGTACGCACACTTCCAGGGAGAGTTCATCCAACGACAAATGGAGGTTCACGCAGGAGGGGCTGCGTTGCTATCCGCTGGTTAGTTATTTTTTGCACGGTTTGCATGGCAACTGTTGTTAACTTTGTGTGTGAATTGGTAGGAACGGACGACATGCAAATGTGCGAGTTGAAGTTGAGCGAGACGGGGCTGACCCGGAAGAGGGGAGCCGAAATACTCGAGTACGAGTTTGACAAGGAGTGGGCTAAGCACCAACAATAATTATATCCTGTTACCGTTACCATGACTACTATTAAATTATTTCAACAAATTTATTCAACTGAGCTAATTAACGCGAATTTGTTACTACGACTGAATTGTTGCTAAGGATATTGGAGGCTTTTTACTGTTGATCGGTGAGAGCGTCGACTCCTGGGAGAACCTTACCCTCGAGTAGTTCGAGTGAGGCGCCCCCACCGGTGGAAACGTGTGAGACTAGATTCTCGGTGTTCCACTTGGCGCAGCAGGTCGCAGTGTCCCCTCCGCCAATTATGGTCACCGTCCCTGATTTCGTCGCCTCAACCACACCGTCCATCAGCGATTTCGTCCCTAGCAACAACAACAACTCAGTTTTATTTGTACTTGTATATATTGTATTCTGTTGTATTCTACCTTTCGCGAAGCTGTCGAACTCGAAGACGCCCATGGGTCCGTTCCAGACGATGACCTTTGCGCGTCTGACGGGTTCGAGGAATGCGGCAGCGGACTGGGGTCCAATGTCGAGGCCCATGTGACCGGGTTTGATTCCCTCAGCGACCGTTGCCGTGGAGACGGCAGCGTCCTCTGCGAACTTGTCACCGCAAACGACGTCGACGGGGAGGTGGACCTTGACGCCGTTCCGCTCGGCTTTCGCGAGGAGGTCAAGAACTATCTTGGAGCCCTCCAAGTCAAACAGGCTCGAGCCGATCTGTTATATAATTGGGTTTGAGACAGTGAAATGATTGGGACAATGTGTGAGTGGACTGACCTCCATGCCCTGGGTGACCTTGAGGAAGGTGAAGGCCATTCCCCCGCCGATAATCATTTCGTTGACCTTGTCCAGGAGGTTCTCTATCAACTGTATCTTGTCAGCTACCTTCGCACCACCAAGAATCGCCAGGAACGGTCTGCACACACGCAGTTGTTATTATTTCACAGTGAAAGCATTATTTGCAATTGCAAAAATTTGCATGGAACACGTGATACCTCTGTGGGTTGTCGAGTGCCTTTGCAAAGTAGTCGAGTTCCTTTTTGAGGAGGAACCCTGCGGCGCGTGTGTCGAATCCCTCGCCCATCATCGACGAGTGGGCGCGGTGGGCCGTCCCAAAGGCGTCGTTCACGTACACGTCACCGAGTTTACGCAGCGACGAACGGAACGCCGTCACCAACGACTTTTCCGCCTTCACCTAAACATATATTTTCAAATTCACTGTCAGTTTCGTTTCCATGGGTACTTGAAACTGAACTGACCTTGTTCCCTTGTGAGTCAATTCCCTTTCCCTCCTCCTCTAAATGGAACCTGAGGTTCTCGAGGAGGATGACTTTCCCCCCCGAGAGGTCTTTGCAGGCGTCCTCGACCTCCTGGCCGACGCAGTCGTTGAGGAAGGTCACTGGCCGCTTGAGGAGGGCCTCGAGCTCAAGGGCCACTGGAGCAAGGGAGTACTTTTCGTTGCGGAGACCGTCGGGGCGGCCCAGGTGGGACATGAGGACCACTCCAGCGCAACCCGAACTCAGCACAGAGTTTATCGTCTCCAGCGAACCAACTATACGCTGCGTGTTCGTTACCTTACCTTCCTTTAATGGAACGTTGTAGTCCACCCTGCACATAAATGGTTATTAAGCATTCAGTTGCGTTGCTATGGAGATTACTAGTTACCTGATGAGGACCCTTTTGCCCTTGACGTCGACCGCGTCGACACCTAGCTTTCTCAGAGACATGGTCAAGGGAGTTAATTCAGGTGATAAGGAGTTGAGTGGAGTTGGTAGTTGGTGGATATTGTGTGGATCCGGTGGAGTTCTTATTTTGACACACTCCCCAGTCACGTGACTCGCCAAATCGATCCACACTCCACAGTGTCCACACATCCACACAAAACAGTCTCATCGTGTATTATCCTCATCTCATCTCATCTCGTCATCTCATCATTACAAATTACAATACACTCGTCGTCACTTGATCCTTTATACCGCAATCTGCGTTGGCTTCTTCTGAACCCTTGCTAATCACTTGGATGGCCCTTAATCTGATTGTAATACTGTATGAAAGTGACCTCTGTATGACCCCCCTGACCTCACAGTACTGTGACCCCTTATTGGAATCCCTATGACGACAACTGAATAACTGAAATGAGTTTCATGGTTTTGGAGTGAGAGTTTTGTCTCATCTTTTGTTGGCAGTGTGCCACCCGACGACGACGGATAGTTTATTGCAGTAGTACGAGTCTCACGTGGCCCCGAAGCTCTGCTTTCGTATAAAATGACTTCTTCTCAATTATCGTCTTGAAAACTTTATTAAAAAAAGTGTGTGCAATGAAAAAGTGTTGACGAGGATTGTCTGTACAAAAAAGGAGAATTAAGCTTAAGCTATTATTGCATTACAAAAAGGGTTGCTTTGGTAACGTGTGTGTGTGTTGTTGTGCTAGAATTTTTTGGTAACAAAGTGTTTTGGACTAAATATTAAACTTTCAGTTGTTGGGTCGCTGCGTTGTTGTTGTTGTTGTTCGTTGTTGAGGGAGACGATGAGCGTTGTTGCTTGATAAGCTGCTGCTGCTGATGGAGCAAGAGATCATCCGAGGAGGACGAGGGGGAGGACCCCAGCCCGCCGTGGTACAAGTACCCTGAGGGGGTGGGCCCTGCAGGGGGGGACGATGAGGGGGGAAGCACTCCCACAGGGGACGACGAAGAACGGGGACACTGCTGCTGATGATGATGGGGGGACGAGGACGAGGACGGGGGGAGCATCGATGAGCCTAAACAAAAAGGGGATATTAAGTGATTAAGGGAATATACATATAGGGTAGTTATGTGATTAAGTACCGCTGAGGACGTTCATGTAGTTGTAAGAGTAGTTTGGGTGTTGCTGGTGGTGGTGGTAAGGGTGTGTGGCGGCAGCGACGGCAGCGCTGACGGCAGCGACGGCTGCAGAAGATGAAGAAGAGTTGTGGTTGCTATGGATCACGTGGGGGTGGTAACTATGCTGCTGCTGGTGGTGCGACGGAGGAGGTGGTGGAGGGCCGTTTCCATGGTGATAATACTCGAGGCCTGTGAAATTAATTCATAATTAGCATATAAAGTTGTCATGACAGTCGTTGGTGACGACGACCTTGGTTAGAGTTTGGGTTGAACTGTCCGATGAATGGGGGGAGGGATGATGAGGATGATGGGTTGTAGATGACGTGGGTTGGTGGGGGCGGCTGCAGCAGCGTCAGGTGCGACGACGGCGGGGACTGTTGAGCAGTGGCTGAAGAAGAGTCGTCTTTGTTGTCGTTGGAGGAACTCTTCAGCGAGTCGTACAGTAGGGAGCCAGTCGGTGGTACTGGTGGTGACCCTGGTGATGACCCTGAGAGGAGTAGACGGGACGATGAGCAATGATGAGATCCAGCACAAAAGCCCCGCAACCAACCCAGTCACCATGACAACCGAAGCGCTAAGTGGCAAAAGAGAAAATAGGGTCACTTACCGACATTGTTGTTGGATGGAGACGAGTAGAGACCAGCGTCGCTGTTTTGTTGGTGGTGCTGCAGTTGTTGGTGTTGGTACAGGTCACCTCCGTTCGTTGACCCCGAGGAACTCGTCGGGGGGACCAGCGATGATGAGGGGGGTACTGGTGGGGGTTGAGCACCAACACTCGAACTGAACGGCTACACAGTCACGAAAATATTTAGCACATGTTTCCATGGGGAAGTTTGGTGAAATCACAAGTATATCGAGCGTTTCAAAATAAAAAAATGTGTGTTTTCATAAGGAATGTTTTTGAGACGGCTGCTGCCCGACTTATATGTGAGACACCCTGTATAAGACTTGCGTACCTCGTTGTTGTTGTTGAAAGGGTAAGCGATGAGAACGCTTTGTGTGGGGTCAGAGTTGTTGTTGAGTTTGTTTTCGTCCTTCATCCACTTGAGCGGTCCTCCGTTGAGGATTTGATTGTTGTTTGACTGCTGTAGCTGCAGGGAAGGCCACATCTGGTGCGCTGCGGCGGCAGCCCCCTGAAGGAGACCCATGTGCGCCGCCGCCGCTGCCGCTATGGCCCCCCCGTGGTTGTGGTGGTGCAGCGAGTGGTGGTGCGGCGGCGGCGGTTGCTGCTGCTGCTGGCCTGATGAGTGCAGCGATGGGGGTGACTAATTAAACAGAAAGCGGGGAGTTGTGAGACTCATTCATACATATCAGAATATTCAGAAACGATGAGAGTCACTGGAGGAACTTTGTCATTTCCAGGTGACAATTGTGTATAGTGACCTCAGTTGACCTGAGGTCACTGATGTGTGTATTGTGACCTAGTAATGAATGTGTGCTCACGTGGTAAATGTCGTTGTTGTTGTTGAACCGTTGTCGTTTGAGCTGATTATGTTGTTCGTCGGTGTCCGAGTTGTCTCCCCCAGTGGAAACGACTCCTCCGTCTGTAAAAAGAAAGTCATTTCTATGGCAACAGAGAATATATATTTTTCCCCCCTCTAAATTAGCATCAAGAAAAGATTAAGGCGTCTTTTCTATTATCCGCCTCCCTACAACGAGAGTTGAGTTTTCGCCTCTTTCTTGCTCCACACGGTATTACTCCACACAGTAGAGTAGGTAGTGTGTGTTCGTATTTGGTGTGGGGGGTTTGTGTTTGGTGAGAGGAAGGGCGAGGGCGTTCCACTTGACTAATCCTCCACACACACTTTCCCCTCCTTTGGTTCTCTTACACGATGCAACGAACATCAGTCGGCCCCACCTCACCAGGAATTCTTTTCTCAGATTTATATGTAACATTCCAACTAACCATTATTCCCTGACGACCGCTTGTTCCTCTTGATGACCTGCTCTTGCTGTTGGTTGCCAAGGCCCAGGATCCCGTTGATCGAGTACCCGCTCGGGTTGTTAGGGCGACTATTGTTGTTGTTGCTATGGTGATTATTGTGGTCGATGGGGCTGAGGGACCCCGAAGAGTTGTTGTTTCCCTGGTGATGGTTGTGGTGTTGGTGCTTTGCTTTCTCCGCTGCCTTGTTTCGGACGATTCTATAATTCAAGTTTTGTAATTATGTTTCTTTCACGGGTCATAAAGCTGATTAAAACAAGAAATATATTAAGGAGAGAAAGTGAGTATTGATTTGGTCCCATGGGAACTCCTCGGGAGAGAGAATCCCATTTGACATTTCACTTTGATTTTGTTACCCCCTCGGGATTAAACTTTTTTTATTGGTTGTGTTCAAATTTATGGGGCTGCTCAAAGATTTATTTTTTCACCTGTTAATGGATGAGACTGAGGGGACGTTGTCCTGGGAACAGATTCCTTCAGATAAAAGTCTGTCCCTTATCTCCCACGCAAACATTGTCGGGTTCTCGCGCTTGTAGTTCGCTATCGCGTCCACAACTAGCGGGGTCGCAACCTTAGGCTTACTACCCCCTATCACTCCGGCCTTAAACGAACCCGTCTCGTAGTACCTATAAACCATTTACAGGAACAATAGGTATTGTTGTCTCACGTTGCCCCGGTGATTGTTTTGTTATATATTACCTGGAGAGTATTTTGGAGACGCAACCGTGTGAGACTCTGAGCTGCCTGGAAATGTCGCAGGGACGGACGCCATTGTGCGCCAACTCAACAATCCGCTGGCGGACCACGTCGGGGAGGGGGCGACCGTTCACAAACACACCCCCAAGCTGGTTCACACCCCCGTGACCTTTAATTCACAGCAAATTTATTAGGACCAGAAAAAATATCTTGGCAACAACAGAAAAATGTCTTTTGAGACAAAAAGATATGTCTTTGATTTGTTGCACAGTCTTAATGTAGTTTCCCCTTTTTCGTCTGTTAATTATGATAATGTCTTAATTACTTGTCCCCTCTAATGTAATATATGAGGTTGTGATTCCCTGGCAACAGAGTAGTATATATGATCCCTAGGGTAATAAGTCAAGTTAATACTGGCAATAACTCATCATCCCTTATAAAGTGTATGTCCCCCTTTCTCTCCACCCTAAAAAGCTCTTTAATTCTGAAAGGATCATCAACTCTCATGTCACTCTCGTTGTCGACTTATGTTCCCGTTGTTGTTAACAACGAGATTAACTCTTTTGTGTGATGATGATCCCCTTAAAGAATCATATAGTGTGCACTTAAAAAGCCACCGA
>JAQIWV010000002.1:0-65428 GCA_034696705.1 Isotomurus plumosus
TTTGAGCGAATTTTGAGCGATATCGCTCAATCGCTCGCTCAGATTATTTGAGCGAATGTTTGAGCGAGCGAGCGATTCTCAATCACGCTCATGAGTGAGCGAGCGCTGTCTTTAATTCGCTCAATTTTTTTGAGCGAGCGAGCGAGCGATCACTTGACGGGTTGAGGGAGCGAGCGATAAAACCTCTGAGCGATCCCACCTCTGTCATGGGCACACAGTACTCGACTCACTCGCAGACACACACATCAAGGAGAACCTTTTTGAGTGAAAGTTACACACACATCTGATTTGAGGTATTAATAGGACTAGACCACCACACCCCTTTGTCGTGTTATTAACTTTTGCTATAATCAGATGGACCAGCACCAGCAGCACGCCCACCACCAGCTACACCAGTTGGAGTCGTCACTGGCCCCGTCGAATAAGAGGAAGCAGGAGATGCGTTTGGACCTGAAATCGGGTCCCCCCACGCGGAAGAGAGTCAAGTTGGGATCCTCATCGAGTGACGTCCTCTCAACGCCTGACGTGATGAAGCTGAATCTTCCGACGCCAGATTTGGAAAAGTTTATTGGTGGGGTAACAACGGATGGGTCAAGTTTGGTGACCCCATCGCAAGTATTTTTCCCGAAGAACGTCACAGAAGAGCAAGAGTTGTACGCGAAGGGGTTCGTTGACGCTCTAGCGCAACTCCAGCAGGAGAACACGAATTCGTCATTTAGCGACTCGACTTCGAACATGTCTTTCGACACGACGTCTCAGTCGATGAGCAACGTTCCAATAAACATGGAGAACCAGGAGAAGATAAAGCTGGAGAGGAAGAGGCAGAGGAACCGGGTGGCCGCGAGCAAGTGTAGGAAGAGGAAGCTCGAGAGGATCGCCAAGCTCGAAGATAAAGTCAAACTGATTAAAGATGAGAACACGGGGCTGGGGGAGGTCCTCAACAGGCTCAAGCAGAGGGTCAATGAACTCAAAGAAAACATCAAGGGACACATTCAACTCGGGTGCAATGTTCAAATCAAGTGCGAAATTAACGATTAAATTTCTTTTATTAATAAAAACATGTTATTTCACGGAAGAGTCTCACCCTTGCTTATCTGAAATACAAATTATTTTCATATTTTACTGTTTCCATGGGAATAAATTAAGTTAGCATAGCAACGGAAAAATAATTTTTGTTTCCATGGGGAAACGAGAACGTACCCAAGCTTCTAGGACTTCGATTTTGCGTTCGAGCGAGGTAAGTTTTTCGTTGAGTTGTGTGAGGCGGTACCGGCAGCTGAGGTCTGCAAAAAAAAGGATTACTCCCTGGCAACGCATTAAAAGTTAATTGGTTGCTACCGAAAGAGTTGAGAAAGTCAGCTATTCGTTTGATGGATCCGGAGATGACTTCGATGTACTCCCTGTTGGCCCAGTCCTGTTGGATTTGCTTCTGGAAGTCCTCGTTCAGCGCGGACGACTTGCGGCTCAGCGTCGACGTTGACGAGTAGGAGGACGGACCACCCTGGGGGGTCATCAACGGGGGTTGCTGCTGCTGGTGGTGACTCATTTTGCGGTCACTGGAGGAACAGGAAGGAGACACAGTCACAGGACTTTTGTTGTTGTTGTTGAGGAGGAGAATAAGAAGAGAGGCTGCGAGTCTTGTGATGGTGATACACACACAAGACAGGAAGAAAGGGGTGTTCACAGATTATGTTCTTTTTGGAAGGACTGCTTAAGTAATTTGTTTTGATGATAGAAATGTTAATTGTTGGTTAGAAACTTGAGTTTAGTTGATTAAAAGGAGGTGAGAAAAGGTGGTTGACATGTGCTGGGTGGTGTGTGGATGGTGTTGAGACCGCTGGAGGTGGTGGTGGTGGTGGTTAGGGTTTGTCCTGGTTGTTTTTCCGGGTGGTGCTGCTGGAGGAATAAGACTCTCTAGTCTGTGTTTACACATGGAGAAGAGAGTCTCATCGTCAGTGATGGACCACCACCAGCACCAGCACCAGGCACACCCCCATTACTCCTCCTCAGCAGGTGCGGGTGAGAGTATGACGTTACTGGACGGTCGTCACGACAGTATGTCGAGTAGTGTAACGGTTGTAGGAACTCCGTTGATGTCGCGGTTGTCGACGTCGCTGATGACTTCTTCGTCTTCGGGGACGTCAACGAAGGTCCCGTCGGGTCTGAGGAAGCATCCGTTCTTTCAGGGTACGTTACGTTGTTGTTGTCATGGGAACTATTATATAAGCTGTCGTGATTAGGGCTCCGAGGTCAGTTGAGTGATCAGTTGCGTTCGTTGGAGTTGAGGTTGGAGGGTCAGATGTGCGTTGTGGGTGAGCTTGCGGAGTACTTCAGGAGGAGGGGCGAGATTGAGACGGAGATTGGGAAGACGCTCGACAAGCACCATCGAAAGGAACTCAACCACAAGACCGCGCAGAGGTCAGTTGTCATGGGTGTCACTGCTTTTTGGAAAGTGTGTAAAA
Source organism: Isotomurus plumosus (assembly GCA_034696705.1). Taxonomy (NCBI): domain Eukaryota; kingdom Metazoa; phylum Arthropoda; class Collembola; order Entomobryomorpha; family Isotomidae; genus Isotomurus; species Isotomurus plumosus. The sequence goes on from JAQIWV010000002.1 coordinate 2,463, forward strand.
AGTAGTGTGTTGCAGACGTTCAGAGTGGGTTGTTCCAGCGACGCTGACGTTGGTGATGAGTCACTTGGTGAACGAGACGAGGAAGGAAGCAAAGGAGAGACTCGTTCTTGGGGAGATTTGCGCTCATATTTCTCAGAGGCTTGTCGCTGTCAGCGAGGACCTCCAGCGCGTTTTCAAGCAGGTCAGTTGTTCCTTAGAAACAGTCAATTTGTGTTGTGTAACCGCAGGTGTGGTTGATTTAGTGCCAAGGGGTGATGGTGGAGGGGCAGGACGAGTTGGTTCAGGTGTTGCAAGAGTTGTACGGGTCGTCAAAGTCGCATGAGAGGTTCGGTCTCGAGATGAGGCAGGCGGAGGTCAAGTTACGCGCTGCGGAGGCACAGAGGAACAAAATCGAGGCTGCCATCGGGAAGGAAAAGGCGGATAAGTCGAAAAAATTCAAAAACGTCGACAAGGAGGTTCAGAAGGTAGTTGGCGATGTAACAATGTTGTCGAAAAAGAAGTGAATTGTTTGATGATTGTGTAGAGGACTCGAAAGTATGGAGAGTGTCGATATAGCGCAGCGAAGGCGAAGAACGAGTACGTGTTGTGCATGGACGCCGCTGAGGCCGCAGTTCACAAATATTTCGTTGATGACCTCTCAGATATTATCGATGTGAGTTTTAGACACAGCAGTTGTTGTTGCTATGGAGATGATAACATGTGTTGTTATGGTTGTAGTGCATGGACCTTGGTTACTACGAGTCGGTGACGATAGGGCTCAAGTTGTTTGTAGCGGGGGAGGAGGTCGTGAGGGACTCGGTGCAGAACAATATTGACCAACTGAGGAAACTCGTCACCGGACTCGACACAAGAGTCGACAAACAAAAGTTTCTAGAACAAAACAACTCTTTCGTCATGCCAAAGAGGGTCGCTTTCACTCCTCCTCCTCCTCCTCCTTCGGTCGAGGTCAGTGAACTCTTTTTTTTTTAAGGGGACTTGTTTTTGTGACAATGAGGAGTTTTTGTAGGAGTCGCTTCTTCCGCCGGCGCCTCCTCCCGGGGAGACATCATCATCAGTTGCTGGAGCTGCTTGTGTTCCTCCGGTGCTGGACCTTGATTTGCTTCCGACTTTGGAGGAGGAGATGTGTGACCGTGTGTCGTTGCTTGACCGTCGGTTGTCGTCGCTGCGTGCCGAGTCGAACGAGTTGTGGAAGACTTTGGAGTCGGCTGAGAGTTCGCTGCTGACGCTGATAAACTCTGGGGACTGCGCGGACAAGGCCAAAGACTGGTTCGTTGGCAACTCAAACAAGGACATCCCATCAGTTGCCAACCACCAAAACAAACACAAACGAATCGAACTCGAACAGTTTCACATTAACGTGAGAGTTCACTTGTTTTAAATGTTTTTTGTTTCCATGGTAACTGAGCTGTTTGATAATGTTTAGAAATACCGCGACTTTATGTTGTCGACGAACCGTTTGTCGCGGTTGCAAGCCAAGTGGGAGCGTATTTCCCGTGCGGTGGGGGACAAGAAGTGTCTTCGGCGGGCGTCAACGTCTGCTACAGGTGATGTCCATCAGCAGCAGCAGCAGCCTCTGGTGGTGAGGAAGAGGATTGGGGCGACGTCAGGGTACTACTACAGTGGGGGCTCAAGTTCTTCTTCGTCTTGTGTGCAGCGCCAGAGAACAGTTCGTCTGTTTGGGGGAAGTCTGCAGGAGTACCTCGACGCTAACAAGGCTCAGATTCCTCAGGTCGTCAAGTCTTGCGTCAGGGTCCTCAACCTCTTTGGTTAGTTCAGTTGTCAAGGGTTATATCCGAGTTGTTGCTAAGTGTTTTTTTGTGGTGTCAGGTCTGCACCACCAGGGTATTTTTCGTGTGAGTGGTTCTCAGGTGGAGATAAACAATTTTCGTGATGCGTTTGAGCGCGGTGAGGATCCGTTGGCGCAAATGAACGCGGATAATGCTTCAGACATCAACTCGGTTGCCGGGTTACTCAAACTTTACCTCAGGGAACTAAGGGAACCACTTTTCCCAATCGTCTTCTTTGACGTATTCATGGAAATTGCCAGTTAGTTTTGTTTTTTATTACAGTTTTGGTTGCCATGGGGATTGATTTTGATTTTGATTTGCAGAACTGGAGGAGAGTGTGTTGTTTGTTGACCGTCTGAGGGAGCTGCTGGCCAAGTCGCTTCCCCGGCCCGTCTTCATCGTCGCAAGATACCTCTTCCACTTTCTCAACCAGTAAGGGACCGTTGTCATGGTGATTGTGGTTGTCATTGATTTTGTGTGTTTAGTTTGTCAGAGTACAGCGATGAGAACATGATGGACCCGTACAACCTTGCGATTTGTTTTGGTCCGACTCTGGTTCCGGTGCCGGAGGACCAGGTCCAGTACCAGAACCTCGTCAATGAACTCGTCAAGAACGTCATTACCCACGCCAAGGAGGTGTTTCCCCCCAGCGGCGTCTTCCAGGGGGAGGAGGTCTACGACCCAAACGGGTTCAACAGGGAGGGACAGCAGCAACAGAGCGAGTAGGTCACACCCATTCGGTTCTTTTGAGACAACAATTGTGCTGATGATTCGGATTGTTCTTAGGAATGAGGAGGACGAGGAAGATGGGAAGGTGAGGAGGAGCAGAGGAGCTGAAGAGGATGAAGAGGAGGAGGATGAGGAGGATTACCTTGACGACGACAACAATGACGACGTTGGGGACAATGACAAGAAGGAGGAGCAGCAGCAGCAGAGTAAGTGAACAGTTTGTGTGGTTGCTAAGGTGTAGTAACTAACGAGTATTTGTGTAGTTCGCCTGGAGGCGGTTGCAGAGTACGACTTTCGTGCGCGGTCAAATCGCGAGTTGAGTTTCCGGAAGGGTCAGCGTCTTGTTCTCGTGGGGAAGGTCTCGACGCACTGGTGGAGGGGTCATCTCCTTGACGACAGCAACCCTTCTACTGTGGGACTCGTCCCTGACCAGTACGTCGCCATCACCAACGCCAAGGATAAGACGTGAGCGGTTTTTTAAAAAGTGTGTTGGCATGGATATTATAAAAGATGAATTGTTTCAGTCGAAGTCTTGACCGAAGTAGTCGTGGTCGAAAAAAGAGTTTATCTCTCGTTGCCCCGGCGACGGCGACGTCTTCAGGTGTTGTTGTGGTTCCTCCGGGTCCCTCGTCAGCGCCTTCAACGACGACGACGAGTTTATCAGGAGGGCCTTGTTCTTTGAAGGCGACGCCGGACCTGGTGATGGACCTGCCGGAGGGGTCGGTGGTTCCCGCTCAAGAGAAGGATGACTCGAAGAAGGAGCAAGAGCAACAACAGCCTGTGGAGGTGGAGTCGATAGCGGAGGTGTTTGGGCTCGAGTCGCAGTGCACATTGAGGAAGGCCACCCCCACCGCTCAGCAGAAGGGACGAGTGGTCAATAAGGGGGACTGTTCTTCTTCTTCAGGGGGGGCGAGTGGGTCGTCGTCGTCAAAGGAAGAAACCCTCAAGGAGGAAGACTGAGAATGAGATTACTAATTTAAAACTGTTTTTTACTCGTCATTAAAGTACAAGTCTTTAAAGTCTTTATTTACATGAAAACTCATACGCACACTTAAGTGGTTGCCATGGAAGTGGTTTCTTCCTTCAACTATATAAATCCATGGAAACCTTTTTTTTACACTGAATTTGGTCTCTACCCGGGTTTTCTCCGACAGTCTCCGAGAGTATTCTCCGCTTGGGCGTGGTGTGGTGTCAACAACTCTTGTTCTCCAACAGGTGCATCATCACGATGACGTCGTTGTCGCCGTTGTCGTTGTTGTTTTTGACGTGTGTGGTTCAGTTGACGTGGTGCAGTAGTGACGTGGCGCACCTGCACATAGCTGGTTTTTTCCCGACGTCGGTGAACGTGAGCGAGGGAGCGGTTGGTCGAGGTGTTCTGCCCGCGGTGAAGCTGGCCATGTTCCACATCAACAACGACAAGCGGATCCTCAAGGACTACAAGCTCCACATCACGTGGAACAATACTCAGGTGAGTGACCTCAAGAAAAATGACCTGTGCGTGACCTGAATGTTATTTTCGTAGTGCTCGGCAGCGGACGGAATGAAGGCGTTTTTCGACATGATGCACAACGTTCCATTAAAGTACATGTTGTTTGGTGACGCGTGTACGTCAGTGACGGATCCGATAGCGAAGGCTTCAAAGCACTGGAAGATAGTTCAGTTGTCGTACGCGGACATGCACCCAATGTTTTCGAAAAAGAACTTTCCGAACCTGTACAGGATCGTACCCTCAGAGAACGAGTTCAATGAACCCCGGGTCGAGCTCCTGAGGAAATTCAACTGGACGCGGGTGGGGACTCTTTACCAGAACAAGCCGAGGTACTCGCTCGCGCACAACAGGCTCGTCGCTGACCTCGAGATCCTCGGGGTCGAGGTCGTCGCCGCACAGAGCTTCTCGGACGACATCTCTTACCAAATGAAGGGACTCATCGAAAAAGATGTCAGAATCATTCTCGGGAACTTTAACGAAACTTGGGCAAGGAGGATCTTTTGCGAGGTACACTCTTTTATCGGCTATGGTTGTTAGGGGTTGCTAAGGAAAAGTGTTGTTAGGCGTACCACCAGCGTTTGTACGGGTCAAAGTACCAGTGGTTGATAGTTGCGGCGTACACGACGCACTGGTGGCGTAAGCGCGACGTCAATTGCACCGTCGAGGAAGTCGAGACCGCGCTCAAGGGCGCAATACTCATGGACCTTAACCCGCTCTCGACCTCACAGGAAATCACCGTCTCCGGGATGGTACACAACTTTTTGTTGGCATGGCAATTATTATTAAGTGGTTGCTAAGGAATGAATTTGTAGACGGCGTCTCAGTACGAGGAGTTGTACAAGATAGTGAATTTGGGTGAGTACAGTCGTTTCCACGGTTACGCGTACGATGGGATATGGGCGATAGCTCTTGCGCTGCACAACATTTCGAAGCACTTTGAGCCCGGGGGGGGCAACTACCCGCAGAAACATCAGCTCAAAGCTTTTAGGTACCATGACGAGGGGTGGGAGCGCGCATTCCTCAACGCCCTCGAGGCTACTTACTTCATCGGGGTCACCGTGAGTTCTTTTACCGTTAATGCCAAGGGGACTGCGTGAGATTGTAAGGTTTGTTTGTTTGTAGGGCCCGGTCCGGTTCCGTGACAACGGGAGGAAGGGAACCGTTCTCATCAAACAGTTTCAGGGTAGAGATTTAAAAATGTGTGTTACAAGTAAGGTTTTGCTGACCCTGAATATATACTTTTGTAGCGTTCAACACGGTGAATGCGGAGGTGAAGGTTGGTGAGTTTGACGGGGTGACCCAGAACATGAACCTCGCTAAGGGGTCCGATATCGTGTGGAACGGGAGGAACCCACCTAAGGACAGGACCATTCAGGTGCGTTTGACCTAACTGGGGACTTATGAGGGGGGTACTTAAGTGTATGTTGACTGTTAGATAATTTCTCACACGCGTGTGTCGCTGTCGTTGTACTTTGTGATGGCTCTGCTGAGCGTGTTTGGGATCCTCCTCGCCTGCTTCTTCCTCATCGTCAACATCAAGTTCAGGAATCAGAGGTAACAGAGTTATTACCATGGCAACAATAGTTATATTCGGGGTCATTGATTAATTGTGTTTGTAGATACATCAAGATGTCGTCGCCGTACTTGAACAACTTGATAATAATTGGATGCATTTTCACGTACCTGTCAGTGATACTGTTGGGTCTGGACAGCAAGTTGACGTCGATCGACGCGTTTCCTTACATTTGTACGGCGCGGGCGTGGGTCCTCATGGCGGGGTTCTCACTCGCCTTCGGGTCAATGTTCTCAAAGACTTGGAGGGTTCACTCCATATTCACCAACGTCAAACTCAACAAGAAGGTTGTCGTCATTCCTGTGACTTGTGACCTCAAGATGACCTGACAATGAGTTGAACGTGTGTTTGTGTTTGTTGCAGGTGATCAAGGACATGCAGTTGTTTTTGGTTGTTGGTGTGTTGTTGTCGGTTGACTTTGCGATAATGACGTCGTGGCACTTTATTGACCCGATGTGGCGTGCGACGAAAGAGCTCGAGCCAACGGTCACCGAAGACATAATGACGATTCCTCAGATGGAGTACTGCGAGTCCACTTTCATGTCGTACTTTGTTGGAATCATATACGCCTACAAAGGGTTGCTCATGGTAACAAACATTTTTTGCAACGACGAATTTGTTGGTAACTGGTTCCGTTGTTGTTGTGCAGATGTTTGGATGTTTTTTGGCGTGGGAGACGCGTCACGTGAGCATCCCAGCGCTGAACGACTCAAAGTATATCGGGATGAGTGTCTACAACTGCGTCATGATGTGCGTGCTGGGGGCGCCACTGTCTCACGTATTGTCAGATCAACAGGACTACGGGTTCTTTATCATATCTCTTTTTATCATCTTCTGCACCACCGCCACTCTCTGTCTCGTGTTCATACCAAAGGTCAGTCAGTGACCTGGGGTCATATAAGAATCTCCTCTACTGTGTCAATGACCTCACATGATGATGACCTCTTGCTGTAGATAATAGAGCTGAAGAGGAACCCTAAGGGGACGGTAGAGAAGCGTGCTCTTCGAGCGACGCTGAAGCCTCCGTTTCTTGCAGGCGGTGCAGCAGCGTCGAGTTCGTTGTCGTCGCACAACCAGAGTTACACGAACGCAGGAGCTGTTGCGTCGTCAGGACACCACCACGCGAGTCAGTCTGGAGGACCGCACCACCAGCACCACTCGTCGCACCATTCCTCGAGCAACCAACGGAGGGGGTCAGGGACCTCGGTTTATGAGACGGAGCTCAAGGCTGCCAAGCAACACAATATCAAGATCAGGAAGCAGATCAGGGACGTTGACAACGAGATACAAGCTATTGCCAAGTTGCTAGGGAAGAACGATAAGGACGTCAAGAGGATCCTCGACGAAAACGAGGCCGCACCAAAGTCAGAGGTCCTCAAGAAGGAGGGTGAGTATTTTGCTACACGACGGGTGTTGCACGTTGCTAACAAGAAGATTTTGTGTGTTGCTAACGTGTTTTTTGCATGGTGTGTGTGTGTTAGATACGGACGTGAGTTCATTGTACAGTTTGAACTCTGAGGGGGGCGGGGACGTCTTTGACTACGAGGACGAAGAAGAGGACGAGGACGAGGACGATGAACCCAAGTTGACCTTAATTGTTTTTTAAATATGATTGTTATTGTGTTTCCATGGTGATGATTGTTTTTTAGGAAAAAGTACCCAGGGATAGTTGAGGGGCTTGCGGGTCTTGCGGGTCCGCACTGGAGTTCGACGCTCACAAAGACGTTGATGGTCAATACGACGACGACGACGACAACGGAGGTAGTGAACGAGAAGGTAGTAGTTCTTCAGCAGTCACAAGTAGAGGTCACTGACCAACCAGCAGATGCCACTACAACAATGGTGGTTGCCATGGACGATGAAGAGGAGGAGGATTGCGTTGGGGTGAAAGAGTACCTTGGCTCGTGCTCAGAGTACGACCTGAGCGTATTGTTCTCTCCGGAGGACTCTAGTGGTTTGATGAAGAGGTCGTTGAGCTGTGAGCGGTTGTCGCGGAGGAGGAGGAGGCGGCGGCCGGTGCGGACGACGAGGGATGAGATTTGGGCGCTCATTCTGGAGAAGGAAAAGAGTCGATACCTCGAGGAACGCAACTCGTTCTTCGAGTCGGAGGGGAAGGTCCTCAGGAAGGAACAATTCATGGCCATCCACGGCGAAGAGATTTTCATCAACGGCAGTGGCACGCCCAACAAGAGGAGGAGAGGAAGTGAGCAGCAACCAGTGAGGGCAGGTACAAAACTGCGTTTCCATGACAACTATTGTTTCCAACTATTTTTAAGGTTTCCATAGCAACTGTCTTTTGTTAAAAACCTGTGTGTAGACCTCGGTGCGCCTGGCTCGACGCCGCTGCACACGAACGGTAAGAGTTTGTCGTTGGGTCGGATAGTGGAGGAGTCCCCGTTGCAGCAGCAGCAGCAGCAGCAGAAGGTTCCGCAGGTGCATCCTGGGACGCCAGTGGGGTCAAAGTTGACGAGCAGGAGTTACAGCGTTCCCCGTCGCCTGGACAACTCTTCTTTGACGCTGTCGGGGACGTCATCGGAGATCAACCTGGACGTGTCGCTGCTGCCCATCTTCCACAAGATCCTCGCGACCGAGCAGCAACGAAGGTCATTCCACAAGAAGAACAAAAAAAAATTCATGGTCTCTTGCCCTAACATTCTCATCAAGTGCGACATCGTCGAGTACCTTTAAATCACACCAATACATTCGAAACATTTCCATTAATTGTTACCCTGGCAACCAACAATTGTTGTAACCCTGGCAACCAACAATTGTTGTATCCCTGGCAACCGAAATTGTAACCGTGGTAGTATAGAATGAAAAGTGAAGACACATATTGTTAGCTTGATTGATTTTAATGATATGCATACTTAAATAAAAATATAATATTGTCACACGGAATCGTTGAATATGGATTGCTAGGCAACTACACTGCTGACTACAATTATATTGGTGAGGTTGTCATGATGACTACGCTACTCTCTCTTTTTTGATTACATGTCCCCAAAGATTCCAGCGAACGTCTTCCGGAGGTTCTTCATCGTGTCCTCCCCGTCCGTTGTTCCTGGAGCTCCTGTAGGAGGAGGTTGCTGCTGACCCCCGTCCCCGCCCACCACCGACTGCTGGCTGTTCTGCCTGCTAAACAACTTATTGCTCAGGGACTGCGCCGCTGAAGACGTCGCTGGAGCTGCTCCAGAGGAACTTGCAGCGTTGGTGACTCCTCCAGAGGATGATGATCCTGGAATATGAACTACAGTTAAAATGTGGTTGCTAAGGATAATGTTGGTGCGTGGTTACCCTGTGAATCTCTTCGAGGACTGGTGGTTTGTTCAGTTGTGGGAGCATTGTCGACATTGTCAGAGTTTGATAGTCGTCTGTATCGCTGCTGGAGTTGTTGTTGCTGCTGCTGCGTTCCTAGAGGCGCTTTACAAGCGACGTTCATCCGCGAGAGCACCAGTTCCCCAATGTGACGACGGTCCTCCTCCTGACTCTCCCCCATGAGCGTGAGGGCGCTGTCGTTGACCTCGATGATCCACTCGCGACCGTCCTTGCCCACGAGGACCTCCAGAGCGCAGATGTCGAGACCTCCAAAGAGAGTCGCAACGCCGTCCACCCAGCTGCGGTACTTGTCCGTCATCGGAACCTGCTCAAGCATCGCCGAACCACTGCCGCTCTTCCAGTGACCCACGATGCCTTTTCGCCTACAGAGAGTTGTCAACTATTATGACTTGCAAATTCAGTCACGTGGGAAATGTATTTGGAGACTGGCCTAGAGGGGCACGTGACGTGCAAAAAGTGACTCACATGAACGCCTTGTACTGGCTACCGATTTTCTGGATGTGCACGTCGCACCGGGACTCGACGTACGGCTCAGAGGTGCAATAAGTTCCCGTGACCGCCACGACGCTGCTCGCGTCCTGCAAAAACCGTTTCATCGTTAGCAACGTGAAAAAAAGACGGTAGCAACGCTGCTGATAAGAACTGACCTGATAGTCAGCGATAGAGTTGACTTTGATTTTTCCGAGTCCTCCGTGGGCGTGTCCGATTTTGAGTACAGCAGGAATTTTGGGTGTGAATTCCTTCATGTCTCTGTAGTATGGGTAAAAGTTTTGTTCGATGAGTGGGAACCCGGGGACGCGTCTCTGTATGGCGAGCATGTGGGCGAATACCCAGGGTTTGTCCTGGAAGTTGTAAATGGCAGCGAGTGAGTTGACGCTCGAGATGCCCCCGTACATAAAGGCTAGTAGCGCGTTCTTGTAGTCGCGACCCGCGTCACGCAGGTTCTGACGAATCAGCACAAAGTCAGGAACAAACTGACGCAGCTGACGTCCCCCCGATGACGTCGACTGGATGTAGCTCGCTACCGTTAATCCCTCGTAGCTCAACACGCACAACTCACTAAACTCACACTGCTCAGTGGAAATCGTCAGAGACGGGGTGCCCAACAGCTTGCGACCCGTAAAGTACTTTGACCTACATTACAGGACATTTTTTATTTGCAAAAAAACGGTTGCCAATATGGAAGTTGCAAAAGCGTTGCCATGGAATTTGCAAAAAATGGTTGCCATAGAATTTGCAAAAAACGGTTGCCATGAGGTTTTTAGGGAAAAGTTTGTGCAAAAATGCTGTGCAAAAAAGTTTACCAGTCGGTGTTAGAGTCATCGATGACGAGAAGGATGAGAGTGTTGGGGTCCTTGTATGGTATTTTGGCGGTGGTAGCCGTGGCAGCTCCGAATGTGGTTCCCTGCTGGACAGTGGAGATGACCTGCGAGGTGAGATCGCGTGTGACCTCCCTTGCGACGCCAGTGACGCTCTGCAGCCGCTGGAAAATGGATCCCGAGCTTGTTGACCTGCTCGGGCTCGTCGGCGCTGACGTTCCTCTAGTTGGAGCAGCTGGTGGAGCTGCTGCAGCAGTGGTCGCCATTGGAGGAGCGGTTCCGGCGACGTCGTTCTGAGCGGATGACTTGACAGTAGCAGCGGCAGCAGTTGTGGTGTTGTCCCCGATGACCTCCTTTGCGGTGTCCTCGTATTGGTCGTTTTCGAGGTCGCCTGATGAGAATCGTCGTTTGAGGGCGGAAACGTTAGTGGAGAATGATGATTTGAAGGATGAGAACTGGAACTTGTTTGAGGAAGACATTCTCCAAGTAGTTCCTCGAGAGTACTGCTCAAGAGAGATATCAACACGCCCCAGACAACCCAACCCAAATTTGACGCAGGAGCAGAGGTCTTTTTTGAGGAAATCGATAAACCGACGACCCACGCAACAAATCAAGTGATGATGATGATTAAGTGTGTGTGGAAAGACATTTAATACGGTAATAAATTAAAATGACAATCAGAGTGAGTAGATGGATGTGAGTCGCTCTGCTAGTTGGGGTGGGAACCCTTCGGTGATTTGCTTCCAGCAGCCGCTCTCACTCAACTGGTCCTTGTACCCGTGCAGGATCTGCAAATACATATGACGTCAGTTACAGGGAACAAAAGTTGTGTTTCTGCGGTGACTGACCTTGTTGAACATGTCCTTGAGGTCGGGTTTTGGGTTAGTCCAGGAGGCGATGGCATCACAGAAGAAGATAAAGTCGGCGAGGATCCCGGAGGGGTTCGCCTGGATCATCAGACACATCCCACGGAAGGCGCTGTCCTTTTCCTCATTGTCACGGATGTTGCGCAAGGAGGAGCACCTACAACAATTTACTTAGCAACGGATATATTTTTTATTGTGTGTTGCTAATGTGACTGACCACTTTCTGACAAACTGGGGGAGGGAGGGGGCCACCTCACCAGCGCACACCAACCCCAAACGGCCTATCGTGATGGCTGCAATTAAAAGACAGTTAGAGCTGTTTTAAAAAAAAGAGTGTGTTTCCGTGGTTACCGGTGTTTTCGAGTAGTGTTTTAGGTGTGGAAGGGTAGTTGATGATGAGTATGAGTTGCTGTAGTATAGCGGCAACGTAGGGGAGCATGTTGTCAGGTCCGAGTTTGACTGCGATTTCTCCAATGGCCCACGTTGCGTTGTTGCAGACGCTTATCAGCTCGGGGTTGAGGTTCGTCGCAAGGATTGGAAGAAAGTCCGCTATTAATTAATTTACAGTTTAAAAAACCGTGTTCCCTAGCAACGCAGTGAAAAACTTACAAACGAAAGGGGAAACGTGTTGAAAACAAGCCTTAGTTAAATCACCGAGCAACGCAAAGCTGGACTGACGAACCTCCGGCATCGGGTCCTTAAATAACAACTCATAGTAACAACTCATAGGTAAAATAAACACGGTGTTGCCGTGGTTTGGCGAACCTGCATGCACTGGTAGAGTAGTTGTAGAATGTTAGAGTTGGCCACGAGTTTGTCGATGAACCCGTTGAGACCTTCCGCGAGGCCCGACAGCAAGTCAAGAGCGACAATCATAAAATCCTTGTCCGGCGCTTCAAACTGATCGGGCGACTGCACGTTCGCAATGTGCTGATTCAACGTTTGCTCCACTAACGAAACGCAACGACGGTACACTGGCTCGCTATATGGGAGGAACCCCGACTGCAGCGCTGTTGCTATCGACGACAGGCACTAAAATGACACGGGTTTTATTAGTTATGACTGTGTTGTCATTGGTATTAAATGTGTGCACTACTTCTAATAGTGGGAACAGGTCCTTGTCCTCGTCCTTGAGCATGTTCCACTTTTGTATGAGGGGGGGCATCAGCAGCTGAATGTACTCTGGTTTATTGAGGTGGTGACCCACCGAGTCCGCAAGCGTTCCAATCGCGTCGTACAAAATGAGGAGGTTCTTGTGCTGCAACAAGTTAAAATTAAGTTGTGTTGCCGCGGTGAGTATGTTGTGATTGCCGTACCTGATACTTTCCGAAAGCGAATACGAGTGTTTCTAGTATGAACCCGAGGTAAGGAACGAGTTCGGTGCAAGCTTCTTCCTCGAGGGTAGCGAAAGCGGAGCAAGCAGCTTCCTGGACGCGCTTGTTAGTGTCGAGGATGCGTTTGAGTAGCTCGGTCATGAGGGGCTTCAAGTAGAGCTCGTGGTTCTGTGTGACGACCCAGTGGGAGTAGCGGGACAGCGTCCAACATGTTATCGAACGGACGAGCGACTTTGACGCGCACAAACTTCCTATCAGGTAGGGAATCAACTCTGGCAGGTGCGGTATCATTCCAGACATGCAGCCTACACATACAGATATTTTGTCAGCAGGAACAGTTTATTTGATGAAGAAGTTTGTGTTGTACCTTCAGCGATGGCGCCTAGAGCGAGAATGGCCGACTCCTTGACCTCCCACTCGTTGTGGAAGAGCGTTTCCTTGAGGATCGGGAGCAGCACCGGGAGCAACTCGTCACGGAACACGTTCGCTAACACGTCTAGAGCTGCTGCACTGCACTTTCCTAAACAGCACACAATTAGCACAAGTTGCACGTCATGTCATGTGTGCTGAAATAATTTACTGAGGTTCCAGTCTGAGAGTGCTCCGTCGTCCTCCTCCTCCTCGTCGTCGTCTTCTTCGTCTCCGCCTTCTGTTTGCTGCTGTTGCTGCTGCTGCTGCTGCTGTTGACTGGATCCTTGTTGTTGGAGTGGTCCTCCACCGGAGACGTCGAGGTGGTGTCGCTTGGCCTTGTGGAACCTGCGATGAAAAACTTGATTAATTGCTCAGAGTAAAGTTAAAGTGAAATTCTACCTGGGTCTGATGTCCTCGTCCCTGTCTGGGATCATTTCGTTGTCCTCCTCGACGTCGCCCTTGAGGAGGATGATGTCGATTTCCGAGTACCGCATTCCTTTCACGAGAACGGGGACGAGGCGGGGGAGGTACGGACCAAGGACCTCGTGGCAGACGGGAGTTTCCGCTAATGTCAACCAGAACTCGCACGCCTCCAGTGCAACACTCTCGTCCACGTCCTGCGTTCTCATCAACATGTACTATAAACAAAGAAAAGGTCATAGTTAAGATTCCTCAACAGTGAACAAGAGTTGAAGAAGAGTGTTACCTCGATGATGGATACCATGTGAGGGTAGAGTCTGTCAAGCCTGACATCGAGTAGCATGACGAGAGCCCTGCAAATGTTTTTCTTGACCTCAGTGTCCTCGTCGCCTGCGAGGTGGAACAGCGACTGCACAAACAACTCAATGTGCGTCTGCAGCGCCGCGCTCTTGTTTATTATAAACTGATTCACGCAAGCGATCGCGTGGGAACGGATCCGCGCTGACGTGTGCTGGAAAAACTGGAGGAATTTCGGAATCAATATGTCCAGTGGCCGGTTCACGTCGTCGCATTCTAACACGTCAGCGCTGTCTTCGCAGATCTTCTGGAGCGCTCCAAACGCGCCCTAACAGTAACAACGGTTTTATAGTTGTTTTGATGAATGTTTCAGAGTGTTTACCTCGCATGAGTGGTAGTCGGGTGAGTCTAGGTGAGCGCAGAGGGCGGGTATGAGTTGCGGCCAGTTTTCGATCCTCCCCTGCGCTTGAATTGTTGTTATGAGGATACCGACTGTTGCGCGGATCAGGTTGCTGCTGTCGCTCAGAGCCGTCAAGCATTCACACTTGATTAGCTCGATTGTCTCGCGGGGGAGACTCTCAAAGTGCTGCTTCAGGTTGTTCTTCAAAATTAACCCCGACAAACTGCGGGTCGCGTCGCCTAATTCGCAAAAAAATGTGTTACCACGTGACTCGATGTTCGCAGTGGTTGTTGACTTACTGATTTTGAACTCGTTGACGCCGGGCCAGAATTTGTTTCTGCCGTCGGGGCTGAGCGTGGTGAGGACGTAGATCAAGTAGTTGTTAAAGTCAGGGTACTTTGACAGCTCCTCCAGTTTCTACCACACAGCACAGTAGCAGACGTTAGACAAGAGTTGATTAAGTGTGTTGCTGCGTTTGGTTACCTGCTGCACTAATCGCTGAGTAGTTGTGTCCGGGGACTGCGACTCCTTCAGCAGCTCTATAATTTGCCTCAGCCCCTCCTCCGCCGGCTGCCACGACGGGTTAGTCGCTGTTGTGACCGCGGCAGGGTCACCAGGCTGCTGTTGCTGCTGCTGCTGCTGCTGCTGAGTGGTGTTGGTCATCATCACTTGGCGCGCGACAAGATGATGACCCGTGTTGATTTTAATTGATGACAGAAGTTGTGTGTGTGTCGTGAAAATTTTTGGAAAACTCACCACCACTTTTAGTGTGTTGCGATGGGAGACACGGGAGGTGGCGCGGGAGAGGCAGCAACAACAGCAGAACGAGAGAAAGTGTGTATCATAACAAATGAAGAGAATCTGTCAGTGAAAATGGAAAATAACGAGAAGAAGGGTGAAGAAGGGGACCCTTCGTGGTGGACCCTGGACACGATCCCCATCGAGGTCAGTCACCTTGAGGACCCTGTGGAGAATACAAGTGTACCCTTAACTGTTTTTGTGTTTAGCTGTTCCTGCGGATAACGACGTTTGTGCCTTCGGTGGACCTGTTGTTGTCGCTCCGACGGGTGTCGCGGTACTTTCATGAGATCCTCTCGAACGAGGCGACGTGGAAAATCAGGCAGCAGAAACTGTGGCCGAGATCCACTTACCCTCCAATCAGTGAGAAGAGTGACCCTTGTTGACCTGTGACCTCTTAACTGAATTGTGTGTGTGTAGGTCAGGAGAGTCCTCCAGTGGGGTTTTGGTCTCTGTCGACGGTGAAGAGGGAGGAGCAGATTCGGTTGTGGAGCAACGAGTGCCCGACCACACAAGTGGAAATCAAAACTCACATCGCATGCGTCGACGCCGTTCACCTCTTTAACGTAAATTAAAGTTTTAAAAGTTAATTGCAATTAAGTTAATTGTACATTGTGTGTGTAGTCTGGGAAACTGCTTGCGTCAGGGTCACGTGACCGTTCGATAGCTCTGCATGACGTTGACGCAGCGTTGTCATCGCCTTCATCTCCTCCGTCTCCGCTGCTGCAGAACAGGTTGGCGCACAAGGGATGGATTTGGGCGTTCCAGACGACGTCAACGTCGACGTCAAACTACAGACTGATTTCGGGGTCGTGGGACAACTACGTCAAGTACTGGGACGTTCAAACAGGAATTCAACAACCCGTCAACGAATACAAGTTTGTTTTTCATGCAAATAAAGAGGTTAGATTTAATTGAATGACTGTGTGTACAGGACGTCAGCGGCGGTGTTGGCGTTGTCGACGGAATCGCACGTGACGTCGGTGGGTACATTTGACCGGAGGGTGTTTTTCCTCGATGACCGCGAGAAGGCGCCAGTGGGCGAGTACCGCGCGCATCAAAAGTGCGTTCTCGCGTTGGGGATGGACGAAAAAAGGGTCGTCTCTTGCGGCGAGGACGGGAGGGTCGTTCTATTTGATCGCGTTGCTAACAAGGTCAACAAGGTCATCAAGGTCAGTTCAAAAGATGCAGTGAAAAAAAGTTGTCCCTAACAACAGTTTGTTTCCAGTTGTCAAGCTACGGGAAATGTTTGTCTTTTTCTCGTCACTCTTTTATGTCGAACCCTCTCCCTCTGTTCTACGTCGGGGACATTAAGGGTAACGTCCACCTGATTGACCTGGGGTCATTCAAGGTCGCGCGGACGTACGAGGGGGTTCACTCACGCGCGGTGCAAGGCGTTTTTCACACACTCGGGTCCGTTGTTACGTGCTCGTCAGATGGGACCATGACCGTCCGGGAACCGTCGCGCAATCTCAAAGTCATCGCCACCGTCACTCTCAACAAGGTCGAGCTCCCTGCTGTAAGTTTTCCTTTTCCCAAGGTCACGTGAGATGATAAGTAATTGAGTAATTGAGTAATTGATTGAATAATGTGTTAGGTGCACATGCTGGAGAACCGGTTGGCGCTTGCCGGGGGAGACTCGGTCGTCCGCCTTTGGGCTCCACAAAGTCAATTAAAACCGTAACTCATTTCAAATTGTAACAAAAACTCTGTTTAATAAAGATTAACTGCTCTCATCATCATCATTATCGCTTAGCAACCGTTTCTTTTTGTTGTCAGTTTTTTTGATCCGCGACTCCAACGCTGAGACGAGTGCGTCGGCCTCGGCTCCTGAGCCCTGCAATTTTAACTTTAATTAGCATTGAATTGAAGCAAGTGGAGAGAGTATTACTCACGAGTGAGACGAGGAAGATTCCTAGTTTGTTGTCGTCGTTGTTTGTTGCCGCCGCGGAGTTGAGTCCGGTGAACCTGACGGATTTTTCTGAGGCGCGTTCGACGCGCATTCCGTCCCACACTACCAGGTTGAGCATCAGACGGAGGTTACCCTTTGTTCTGTAAATCAACCGAGACGAAGACGAAGAAGAGTCGTTGAGGCGGAGGAGTCCACCACGACCGCGCTCAACCCAGTTACCTTGCTCAAAGAAAAATAACTTGACCGGCGTCTGCAAATCATTCATTTAAATTAATTATGTGCATATACTGTTTTTCTAATTGAAATTGTAACCGGGCTGACCTGAATGACATTCTTTTCCTCCTCCTCGCCGGTTGCCGCCGCAGCTGCTGCAGCGGCTGCTGCTGCTACACACGATTCCTCATCTTCTTCGCTCAGCTTTCTCTTTGTCGTCGTCGTCGTTGTTGTTGGAGGAGGAACTTCCTTGCTTTCGACGACGCGTTCCTCGAGCTTCTCCCCAAAGAGGAATGTCGATGAAGATGAAGACGGAGCTGCTGCAGCTGAAGAACACCTCCCTGGGGACTGCGCTGAAGAAGAAGGAGGAGCAGATGAGGCCCCGTTTTCGTCCTTGGAAAGGGGGACAAAGAAGAGTTGTGGTTTGTCTTCTTCTTTGGGCTTGTCCGCTGTTGAGGAGGGAGTGGCAGAGGAGGTTGTTGTCAGGAGCTTCGAGGGGCGGAGGTACGGGCAGGAGGAGCTTCCCGTGTTTGCTGAAGAAGCGAAACTGAAGCTGCTCGGGCGGAGGACACTTCCAAACACTGAACTGCTCCTCGCCGTCGTTGTTGACGCTAAAGAAGAATTTATTATTGTGACGTTTTACTAAATTTGATACAATAAACACGCACCACCACCGCCGTTGCTATTGGAGCTGTCGCTGGAGTTGCTGTTGTTGGTGACGACCCTCTTACGACCTCTGCCTCTGCCGCCGCCACCGCCGCTGTCATCGGAGGCCTCCTCCTCCTCCTCCCCCGCGTTGTTAACGTTGTTGCTGTCCTTGCTGTCAGAGTCGTCGTTGTCGCTCATCTCGGAACCGTTTGAACTCTTCCCGCCAAAAAACACACACCCCGCTAACCATTCAAAAAAAGTGACAGGGGAAACTGAACTTGAAGTTCTTTTCGTTTTCCTTCGCGATGAACTCGTTCCGTCGCTGGTTGGGTAGCGTCGCCGGAGTAGCGCGGCTGAGTTTCTCGTCCCCGCGGTACGCGCTCCTCACCAACACGGTCACCGGCGCTGCGCTCTTTGTCGCGGGCGACCTCGTCCAGCAGCGCATCGAGATTCATCAGAAGCTTCACGACAAAATCGATTCCCAACGAGTTGGTAAGTAGGACAATATTTGCATATTTTTAGCGATACCACGTGATGTAACTGTGTGTAAAACTGCAGGTCGGATAGGAGTGATAGGGTTGGTTGAGGCGCCGCCGCACTACTGGTTCTACGGGTTCCTTGACCGCGTTCTCCCTGGGAAGACGCCCTTGACTGTTGCGAAGAAGATCCTTGCCGACCAGCTGGTAGCGTGTCCCTCGTTCATCTTTCAGTTTTTCTTTGGGATGGCTTTACTTGAAGGAAAAACAGTAACGGAGGCGTGGAAAGAGTTTAAGCAAAAGTTCCCCACCGTTTACCTCGTAAGACTCATTTTTGTTGTGCAAATATTTGCGAGTGTCACGTGTGAAATTATTTTAATAGGTCGACTGGATGTTGTGGCCGCCGTGTCAGGCGCTCAACTTTTTCCTCATCCCCCCAACTTACAGAGTTCTCTACGTCAACTCTGTCACCGTCCTGTGGAACATTTTCTTATCTTACTACAAACACTTTGATCAGATGCCAGAAAAGAAAGATTAGGTTTTTTTAATAACTGAAAATAAAGTTTCTATAGTAACAGACTAAAAAAGAACTGTGACTAATTTAAGCAGTGACGACGACCTCGTTGTTAGTTCCGTAAGTTTTAAGTTGTTTGCTGACTTGGAACTGGGCGCCGGTCGAGTCGACAATTTCTTGGATGGTGACGCCGTCGCTGATTTCCTCGAGGGTGAGTCCCTGTTCGGGGTCAACGGAGAAGACACACTTTTCCGTGATGATCAGGTCAACGCACCGGGTTCCAGTCAACGGGAGGTCACATGAGGGCAGTATCTTGTGCTCACCGTTCTTGCTCGTGTGCTCCATCGTCACTATCACCTTCGTCGAGTCTCCCGATGAGACAAGGTCCATCGCACCACCCATCCCCTTCACCAACTTGCCCTGCAATTTTTTGCACACATGTTTTTTGCACACGTTTTTTGCAAGGTTTTTGCATGAAATTGTGTTTGTGAACTAACGGGAATCATCCAGTTGGCGAGGTCGCCGTACTGCGAGACCTGCATCGCTCCAAGGATAGTCAGGTTGATGTGGCCACTGGAATTTTGCAAAATTGGTCACGTGTTTTATGATGACTTAGAAGAAAGAACTGACCCCCTGATCATTGCGAATGACTCGTCAGAAGAAAAGTAAGAAGCGTTTGGGAGAACGGTGACGGTTTCCTTCCCCGCGTTGATGAGGTCAGCGTCCTCGTGGCCCTCGAGGGGGAAGGGGCCCAGGCCCAGGACGCCGTTCTCGCTCTGCAGGTGGACAGAGACCCCAGCCGGAATGTAGTTGGACGACAACATTGGAATTCCTATCCCGAGGTTCGCTATAAACAGAAACTGCATTGAGATTATTATTTATTTAATTTAACGCTCTTTTTACTCACCGTACATTCCGTTTTTGAACTCCAACGCCGCGCGGCGGGCAATCTTCTCGCGGACAAGTTTCGCCGGGGACGACGGTTTCGAAGATGGCGACGATGACGCGGGTTTAGTTACCGTTCGTTTCTACAGAGATTATTTTAATTAAAGACATTAAAGAGAGAAAAAAGAAGTGTTGCATTAAAATTGTATATACCTCGATTCTCTTTTGGTAGTTTTTTCCAAGGAGTACTCTGTTGATGTAAATGGACTGGACGTGAACGTCTTCGGGGACGATTTCGTCGACAATCTCCTCGACCTCCGCTATCGTTATCCTTCCCGCCTTGCACATCGCCGGGTTAAAGTTCCGGGCCGTTTTTCTAAATAACGGGGGGACTTAAGGGACCGAATGAGCGGATGTTCCAAGTGCTGTGTACCTGAACGTGATATTCCCTTGCTTATCAGATTTCCACGCCTTAATGAGTGCAAAGTCGCCAGTGATTGCTTCCTCGAGGATATAGTTCCTCCCGTTGTACTCCCTCGCTTCCCTGGGCTGCGAACTGATTTCGACCTGACCCCCCTTGCCCCCCTGGACGTACTTGATGGGCGCTCCCCCCTCGTGGATAAGCGTCCCGTACGCTGTAGGAGTGAAAAACGCTGGAATACCCGCTCCACCCGCACGAATACGCTCCGCAAGCGTTCCCTATACAGCACAGCAATTATCATTTTGTTGTCATGGAGGAAAGAGTAGATATAAGGAATCGTGCAATAATTTGAATCACCTGCGGAGTGAGTTCGACTTGAAGTTCTCCTTGGAGGAACTGTCGCTCAAACTCTGCGTTTTCTCCGACGTACGAGGCGATCATTTTTTTGATTTGTTTTTGTTTGAGGAGGAGACCGAGACCAAAGTTGTCGACGCCCGCGTTGTTCGAAACGACCGTGAGGTCATTGATCGCTGGCAGCTCAAGCAGCGCGCCAATCAGGTTCTCAGGGATACCACACAGACCGAACCCTGCAATTTATACGGTTACATAAGTTCCTTAATTATCTTAAGTGTCCTTGAACTGTGATGGTTGTACCGCCGACGAGGACCTTAGCCCCGGGGTGAATGTCCTTGACGGCCTCGATGGGGTCATTGTAGAATCGTGCCCCACTGCGGAGACAAGAGACGGTCAATTTGCGCGTTGTTGGGGGTCCTTTTATTTGAAGGGACCTCTTCAAGAGGGTCGCAGCCGTGTTTTTGAACATTATTTCTTCGCGCTGAAGGATTTTGGCTCAATGCCACTTTTGTACACAGCTCTGAGCTATTTTTAGACTTGAGAATTTTTCAGACACCTCTCTCAGTAAATTTTTGAAACTTTGCAGTAGTCCCTTGAGGGCTGCAGTATTACTCGGCAGCCATGGACCCTGAAATGTTTTTGGAGGTCTCAAACCAGGTGACCAAGCTGAAGATGTTCCCGTACTTTGACATCGCTCACGCCGCGCTCTGCTGCCTCCATGTCAGGGAGGACCTCGGCTCAGGTAGAAAAGTTCTGTTGTTGCCGTGGCAACGAGATAATTGTTGTGTTGAAAACATTGTTGGTGTTGTTAGGAACGCACGGGTTTAGTCGTCGTCACCCGTTGGCGACGTGGTTGTGTTGCCTGGTAGAGATTTACGCTGGTGGGATGCTGGCGTCGCTGTTTCTGGGGGAACCCATCCTGTCGCCGCTCAAGTCTGACCAGCACGTCGTACTCTACTCGGCCGTTTGGTAGTTGCCAGGCAACAAATTAATACAGTTTTAATTGTTTCTCACGTTGCCCCATGTGTGTGTTTGTAGGTATTTGATATTTTACTCTCCGTT
Organism: Isotomurus plumosus; assembly: GCA_034696705.1. NCBI lineage: Eukaryota > Metazoa > Arthropoda > Collembola > Entomobryomorpha > Isotomidae > Isotomurus > Isotomurus plumosus. The sequence goes on from JAQIWV010000002.1 coordinate 23,707, forward strand.
CGACTTTGGGTACAAGATCAGCAAGTTTCTCCCCGTCAAACTCGCATTCTCAGTCATGAAGGAGATTTACCGGTATATAACCATGGTAACAACATGTAATATATTTCCATGACAACTGTGAGTTGTTTGTAGTGTGAAGAAGGTGAGCGACGGGGTGAGTCACTCGCTGAAGGTCTACCCGTCAGCGTACCTCATCGCGCTGATGGTCGGAACGGTCAAGGGCAACGGCGCAGGGTTCCTCAAGATCTTCGAACGACTTTTGAGGGGCGTTTGGACACCAGGAGCTATCGAAATACTTCAACCTTCCTTGTAATTACACTAATTCAGTTGCCGTGGTTACAGATTGATATAATTATTTGTTTGCAGCCCCACGAAGGCGTGTATAGCGGCGTCGGTGATTTTTCTGTTGGACAAGAAGACGGACATAATTTCTGCGCCCCACTCGCTGCTCTACTTTGGAATCGTCGTCTTCTTTGTCTACTTTAAGGTAACCATTAAAATTTTATATAAAACTCCCTAGCAACGGTGTGTAAGAAAAACGTGTGTGTATAGATTTCGTCGATTCTTCTTGGTATCCACGACCCGTTTGCTCCGTTTGAGAATATATTTTGTGCGTTGTGTATGGGTGGGTTGGCTGACGCGATAACTCGTGCGTTTGGGGGCAAGAACGCCGTTCCCTCAGCTTCTTCATCTTCTGGAAGTGGTCAAGGAGCGCAAGGTCAAGGGTCACCTCCCACAAGCGCAGCTCCCAGTGGTGGTGGTGGAGGGGCAGCAGCAGCGTCTACGGCGCCTCCCCCCCAGGACGGGAATAAGAAGAAGGACTAAATAATGTTTCCCTAGTTACCTACTATAGTCAAGATTGTCCCTGTTTGAAATAAAGGCCGAGAGTTTGTTAAGCGGTGAAAGCAGAGTTTAATAAAGTGTGTAACTATGGTAATAATTAGTTCTGGAAGAGCTGCCGAGTAAAGTCGACGTAGTCGAGGGCGCCGGTGCCTGCTGACCCAGTTTTGGGGTCGGTGTACGGCTTCATACGCGAGACACAGTAGTCCGCCATCTCCTTTGTCAGGTTCTACAAAATTACAGTGATCAAGTCAAGAGTCTTGTTCTTGTTAGATTAAGTGTGTTTGTCTTACGGCGTATAGTTCATCTTTGGTGACATAGTTTCTCTCGGCGCCTGAGGTGATTGCCCTGAAGGCGTTTTCAATTTCCTCAGACGACTGCACGTTCTCCGTCTCCTTGCTTATCATAAATGCCATGTACTCCTGCAGCGACACGTGACCATCTCGGTTAGGGTCAACGCTCTCTACAATTCACATATTAAGAGTTGTTGACCTTTGTGAGAAAGTAATATGGTCATTGGTGTACCGAGTATGGTTTCGAATTCGGGGTCGGGTTGTCCCTCCTCGACCATGGGGAGGTCGTAGCCGAGTGCGCGGAGGCAGCTCTTGAATTCCTGGTGGTCCAGTCGACCCGACTTGTCCTTGTCGAAATGCTTAAACATCATTGAAAACTCTTTCAAGGCGTCCTCACTCACTCCTGACTGGTTGCGAGCCTGGATCTGCTGCTCCAAGTTGTGCTGCATCCTCATACCCAACTGGTCAAGCTGGTCCCACGCCTAACAACACAAACATATGTGCAGCTGTTGTCATGGTAACTTGGTTTTGTTGTTATGCAGTGTTGTTGCCAGTGGTTACCTGAGCGAGTCCGACGGTGGAGTGTTCAGTGTACCGGTTGTCGAGGATGAGGTGCTCCTCGAGGATCGCTCCGAGGTCCTCAATCTTTTTCAGGTCCGACCGCCGCGCGCGGACCTCTACCGCTTTACGCTTTGTCGCCTCCAACTGCTGCTCAAGCGTTCCACTTCCCTCCATCATCGACGATCTACACATAACAACCGTTTTTTCAATATTGTTACCTAGCAACTCTTTTGCACGCAGTTGTCCTAGCAACTCGGTTAATTTTGCAACCTTAAACATTCAGTTACTGTTTAAAATTAATATTGTTAAAAACTTTTAAAATAATTATCGCATCTTGTTACTATGGAAACACTTAAAATAATGAAATGGTTAAGAAAACAGTTAAAAAAAACGGACACGTCTATTGAGAAAAGAGTTACCCGTCGCCCCACCCGAGAATCCTGAACCTGAATATTTGTGTGAAATTAAACCTCCCGTTCCTATGGTAAAAAGAAACTGAACTGACCTAGTTTCGGTGAGCCATGCGTGGAAAGCGTTAGCGATCTTTGCGAACTCCTTTCTGAGTTTATCGTTTTCCTCCTGTCGCTCGAGTTCCTTGTTGAGGTCAACGTCCCTCTCCTTGATGATCTTCTGGAGGTTCCTCCACGTGTCCTCGAGGGCCTCCATCGTGAACCACGTGTACGGGTTCGGGCCAACGTTGAAGCTTTTTATTCGCTTATCTAGCTCGCCCAGCGACTGGAAGTCCGACTCGGCAGATGACAACGACGCCTGGAACTGCGCGTGCGCGTCACGGAGGGCTCTAAAATTTTTTTATAAAATGTTTTCTTGTTGTTTTGGTAACAGGAGTGATATGATTGTGATTGTACCTGATTTCCTCGATGGAGTTGCACCTGACGGGATCGGTGAGGTCCTCTTCGGCGTTCTCGAACCATGAGTTGAAGGCGGAGGCTTTCTTGGCAAAGGTCAAGTAGAGGTCCTCGATCTGCCGGAACTGCTCCTGCATCAACAGCAAGCGGTCCTTGCGCGCGCTCGACCCCCGGAGAAGTCCCTCCCACCGACCCTTCACGTCCTCGAACCGCTTCTCAATCTGAACCGACTGCACGTGACCGTTCTCAACCAGTCTAACGGGGTTTTAAAATAGAAATTCATTGCAAAATAACACACACACGTTGTTTCTTAGGTGATTGTAAATTTGCAAGGACACGTGATGAAAAATTTGCAATGATTCTGAAAAAACCCCCCGTACCTGTCCCTGAGGTTCTTGATGTTAGCGATTCCCTCGTGTTCGAATGCGGCGAGTCCGGCATCGAAAGTGTCCTGTTTGGTGAGTAGTGTTTGAACGGTGGATAGGTCCCTTCCGAACTCTTCCGACTTGACGTGTGACTCTTTGTCGAGGATCCACGACTCGACGACGTCGGCCTTCCACATGAACTGAAGGTAAGCGCTGTTGTCAAGGAGTCCCTGTTTCCTCTTTGCCGCGAGGTGTGCGAGCGAGTCAGTTTTCTGCTTCAGCTGAGTCAGCCGCTGACTGATTCCGTCGCTGTGGTGATTCCCACCGGAAATCAGCTCCTCCCCACCATCGACTATCTCCGTCACGTTCTCACGGTGAGTCAATAAATCCGTCTCAAACGCATCGTGCTTCTTCAACAGACCCTACACAAAAACAGCACAGGTCAGTGACCTTCTTGTGACCTCTTTGTTAAAAAACCTACTTGAACGGCGGCCATAGAGTCTCCGAGGTCGTCGACGACGAGTAGTTGCTGTTTCTCGGAGATCCATGCCTCTTCCTCTTCGACTTTGGCGAGGAACTGTTGGTAAACGAGTGACTGGTCGAGTTTTTCCCCCCGTCCCCCGCAGAGGGCTTTAAGTTCAGCCCAGGCTTGTCCTAAAGCTGAGAGCCTAGCTTCAATTTCATTGACGCCAATGTTGGCAACGTCCATGAGTTTCTGGCCAGCCTCCTGGACCGACTGGATCGCTGGCTCGTGCTGACCAAGCTCGGCCTCCAAACGCTTGTGCTTCTTCTTCAGGTTTTGAACTCCTACAAATACACAGAGCGTTATTAGTGTGACCTTTTAGTGACCGCGATTGCGCAGTTATACCTGTGAGGTCCCTTCCGAAATCGGATGACCCAACGAGTAGTTTCTTTTCCTTGATCCAGCTCTCCTGGTCAGCGATATCGCGGAAGAACTGGTGAAGTGTGTTAGCCTCATTGAGTCTCGCTTGCCTGTGACTCGCGAGGTTCTTGACCCTCTGGAACCGTTCGTTAATGGACCCCCTTTTTTCCTGAATAGCCCCAGCGTCAAACTGTCCCGACTCGATCAAACTATCAGCTTGAACGTTGAGGTCATCGATTCTCTCCTCGTGCGCAGAGATGTCAGCTTCAACGAGCATTTGTTTCTTCATGAGGTTCTGAACAGACGCGAGGTCCTTCCCAGAGTCATCAGATGTCAACAACGACTCCACTTCACCAAGCCAAAAGTCCAAATCTTTAACCGCTGCAACATACGACCGCTGCTTGTTTGCCTCTTTTAGCTTCTGGCTCTTCTCTGACGTTTTTATCGTAAGAGTTTCCCACTGCCGAGCTATTGACTCGAGCCTGACCTCAACTGCTTCCTCTGACCCCGCGCACTGGCGCTTTTCAATTAGGTTATGGCCCATGGCGAGGACAGACTGTATTCTGTCGGCATTAGCAGCGAGCTCGGCCTCAAAGGCCTGGTGCTTCTGGTGCTTGGACTGAATGTTCGCAGGGTCCTTGTACGACTCCTCCGTCGCAAACTGAAGCTTCTCTCCTATCCAATTTTCTATCTCGTCTGCGTCACGCGAAAACTGCTGAAGCGTTTGAGACTCCCCAAGACGCGAACGCTTCTCTATCAGCGCTTCTTTTAGTTTCTCCCACCGGGAAAGAACGCTCTCCATCTTTGACTCTATCTCTCCTGTCGCGTAGTGTTGCTGCGATACAAGCTGCTCGCTAAACATTTGAAGCTGCTGCATCTTCTCTTCCTGCGAACCAATCGCCTTGTCAAAGTCCTCGTGCTTCTTTATCAACGCCTCGACGTTGTCCGAACCCGTCTCCGCCAGAAACTGCTCCCTACATTCAACAATAACCGTCGTTACCATGGTTTCTATAGTATTAGAATAGGTGCACATACCTGGAAGCCATCCAAGCCTCTGCCTGTTCGCAGTCCCTGTAGAATAGTTGTAGTTCGAGGCACTGGTCGAGCTGGACCCTGCGTGAGATCCAGGCTTTTTCGAGCTCCTGCCGGGCCTCCTGCATCGACTCGAGCTTCTCACCGATTTCCACTGAGGCGTAGTGACGGGACTCCAACAGCTGCTTCCCAAACATCTCAAACGCCTGGAACGTTCCTCCACGAGCGTCCATCTCCGTGCGGTGCTCCTGGTGGCGCTCTAGCAAAGCTTCAGCTCCCGTCACGTCCACGCCAAGCTCGTCACTCGACACAAGCGACAAAATACTGTTGATCCACCCCATCAGGTCCCTGCAACAAACCAAAGTTTGAGGTCAAGAACTGTCACAGCTGAGGTCAGAGCTGAAGAATGCTGACCTGTAATCGGAGAGGAACCGCTGAAGGTCGTAAGAGTCTAGAAGTTTTTCCTTCCTCGCATTAGCTTTCCCTTGAAGCTGCATCCACTCAGAGTTGATTTCCTTCTGTTTGGAGTAAATGGTTTCCGCAGACTCTGGGTGCGTTTGCATCAGCTTGGAAGCCATTTCGTCCAGCTGCCGGATTCTGTCGCCAAGGGCAGCGAGGTCACGCTCAAGACCCTCGTGCTTACGCTGAAGCGCCTGCACCGTACGCAGGTCCTTACCCAAGTCATCCTTACTCAACGCCTCGTCCTTCTCCAAAATCCAGTCCTTCGTCTCGTCAACGTCCCTACGCACACACACACAGCATATTTACATCATATTTCAAGTGTGGAGTTCCCACTTTGGTGACTACTGACCTGTGAAACCTTTGGACCTGGTGTGCGGACCCGAGTTTCTCTGCTTTTTCCTGTGTGACCTGCTGGAGAGTGTTCCACTTTGAGTTGAGGTCCTCGAGCTGTGTTTGTATTTTGACGGCGGCCTCTGTCTGTCCCAGGCTCATCAGCTGCATCGCAATCACGTTCATCTCCGCTAAACGCACCTCATTCGCCTTCAAATCAGACTGAAAGTCGTCGAACTTCTTTTGCATCACCTCAACTTGCTCCAAGTCAGCGTCAGACGAGACCTCAGCGACCTAACAGTTTCACAACAGCCGTTTCAATCCGTCCTACTACAGTGGATATAATGTAGCTGCTCCACTGACCTGAACCTGAGCGTACTGTTCCTTGTCCTTGATCCACTGTGCGAGCTCTGCTGCTTCTCTGACGAGGACGTAGGCTTTGCACGCCTCGTTGAGTTTTTCTTGTCGCTCCCTTCCCAGATTGAGGAGTTGGCCGTACTGTGACTCGATTTGTCGTTGGCGAGCCGTGATGCTCGACTTGTCCGCGAGGTTCTGCTGCGACGCTGACAACCCAGCGTCGATCCGCTTCACGTACGCTGCAGGGACAAAACCCTGACGGTCGTTCACCTCCACTTTCCACCAGTCCTGCACACAGAACAACGGAATTCATTTTTGCACCGACAATGCCGTGACAACGAAACTGACCTTATTATTAGAGTTGAGGAGTACGAGGACGTCGCCCTTTTTCATGGAGACCTCCCTGGGGCTCTTCTCGTTGTAATCGTAGAGAGCCATGACGACTTCTTTGACTGACCCTGAAGAGAAGTCATTGATTGGAGCCTGTTTGCAGTTGTCGGCCTGTTCCCTGAGGTTGTCAACGGTGGACTTGAACCCGTCGAGGTCGCTCATGAGGGCCTCGTTCTTCTTGAGCAGCGCCTCACTGCTGTCCTCGTCCTTCCCGTAGTCCTGACTAATCACCAGCGGCTCCTTCTCCTTCATCCACGACTCCGCCTCGTTCGCATCCGCAAAGTACTGGTGGGCCTATAACAACAACAACACTTAGCAACGGAAAAAAAACCGTTGAAAAAAAAAAACATACGAGTACGGCGTCCTTGAGGTCCTCGAGCCTCTTCTCGGCTTTCTCCTTAACTTGCTCCCAGTGCTCGTTGAGTTTCCCGACCCTGGTCTCGACCTCAGGGGCCATAAAGTTCCCTGACCCGACAATGTCCCTCCCGACCTGAAGAACCGAGTTGATTCTCCCCTCGTGGTTAACAATCTCCCCCATAACAGCTGCGTGCTTCTTGATAAGGTTCTGGACCCCGATAAGGTCACGACCTCGGTTGTTTGACCCCACTATCGGCTCCTTCTCCCTTATCCACGCCTCCTCGTCCTCAACATCCCGAAATAGTTCCTGCACTCGAAGAGAATCAACGAGTTTCTTCCTCCGCTGCTCCAGAGGTCCACTGAGGGCCTCGTAGCGGCCAACAACGAGGCCAGATTTCCTCTCAATGTTCTCCTTGTCGAAATGACCGCGCTGCACAAACTCTTCAGCCGTTGTTCTGATACCCTCAACGCGCTCGCTGTGACCTGCGACGTCCGATTCGAGCAGCTGGTGCTTCTTCTGCAGGTTCTGCACTGACGTTAGGTCTTTACCGTAGTCCTCTGAAGAAAGCTGACCCTCGACCTCACCCAGCCACAGTTCAATGTCCTCTATTGTTCTGTTGAACTGCTGCTGCTGGGAGGCCTCGCTCAAGCGGGACTCTTTCTTGCATGCAGCGTCCTCCAGGGCCGACCATAAACTTAAAATGTCTTCCAGGCGCGATTCAACAACTCCCTCGCTCGCGTCCGTTTTTATCGCGCGGCCGTTGCCTACAATCTCCTCAATTCGAGATTTATTCGAACCAAGCTCCTTCTGGAAATTCGCGTGCTTCTGAACCTTCCCGTTCAAGTTCGTCGGGTCCTGCAATACGTTATTTTACATCAAATGCCGTTTCCATGAGGATTATAAAAAGTGTGCAAAAAAAAGAACAGTTTCCATGGGGACAATAAAAAAGTGTGCAAAAAAAGAACATTTCCCAGATAATGACTCACGAGGTAAGAGTCATCAGAAGCGAATTTGAGTTTTCCTCTGATCCATCCTGAAGTTTCGTCGCAGTCGCGTTCAAATGCCATAAGTTTGTAGCTGGCCTCGAGTGCGGCGCGCCGTAGTGCCGATTTTTCGAGAAGCGCGTTCCTCCGCTGCAGAAGGAGACCTCTTCTCGTGCTGACGTCCTCCGCGGCGTAGTGCTGACCTTCAATCAGTTTCGATGCAAACTCATCAAGCGCCTTGATCTTCTCCTCCTGCGCTGCAAGAGACTTTTCAAAGTCCTCGTGCTTCTTTATCAACGCTTCAACGCTGTCAAGGCTGTCACCGCTGTCAAGGTTCTCCAAGAAGGCCTACACACCGGTTTTTAAAGGCAAGTTAGCAACTATAATTTGCGATAGCAACGATGATAACAGACCTCCTGCTTGGCCATCCAAGTGTCTGCCTGTTCGGTGTCCCTGTAGAACAGCTGTAGGTCCATGCACTGTTCGTAGAGTACCCTCCTGTCCTCCCACAGGGCGAGGAGACTAATTTTTTCGTCCTCGAGGTTCCCGAGCTTCTCGCCGACCTCAACGCCCGCAAAGTGTTCCTTCTCGACGAGGAGTCTCCCCGAGTCGTTAATTAACTTGAACGAGTCCTCCCTCGCGTCAATCTCCCCTTTGTGCTCCTGGTGCCGCTCAAGCAGCCCTTCCGCCCCTGCGACGTCCTTCGCGAGCTCGTCAGCGCTTATCAGGTTCTTGGTCTCGGTTATCCAGTTCACAAGGTCGCGGTACTCGGACAGAAACCGGTGGAGCATGTAACTGTCGTCAAGCTTACTCTTACGCAGCTAAACAATCAAAAGTGTCATGAAGCAGTTAAATCAGTTGAATTGTGAAGCAGTTAAACGGTTGCTAACCTTAGCCCTCTCGACGAGTTCTGACCACGAGACGAGTATTTCTTCATGCTTATCTCTTATTTGTCCCGAGTGTTCGTTGTGTATTCCACATAGCCGCTCAGCTTCTTGCCCGAGTGTGTTGACCTTATCCTGAAGAGCGGCGAGGTCGCGCTCGACGCCCTCATGTTTCCTCTGTAGCGCCTGAATACTCGCGAGGTCACGACCATACTCGTCAGACGACAATATAACGTCCTTCTCCGATATCCAAGCTATAGCTTCGTCAGCGTCGCGGTTGAACCGCTGAATCTCATGCGCTCCAAACAACTTTTCCTGACGAATCAAACTCAACTGCTTCAAACGCGACCAACACTCGTTCAGCTCCTACACAAAACAATTTTACAAATAACCAATGACGTTATGAATAATAATAATAGACTTGCATCTCTTTTCCTGATGACGACGTCGACTTCAGGGTGGTCGTGTAGTTTGTCAGCCTGTGCGTTGACGTCATTGACGCGGTACTCCTCAGAGGCCATGTCTTTTTGGAACTCGTCGAATTTCCTCTGGAGGACCTCGACGTGCTCAAGGTCGGTTCCAAACTCGTCGGCTGTGACAAAGGCTTCCTTGTCGCTGATCCAGAGGAGGACCTCGTCAACGCTACGCACGTACTGAACAAGGACAAGCGCTTGCTGAAGCTTCAGTCCTTTCTCCGCAAGGCGCTGCAGCAACAGCTCCCACAGCTTGTGCAGCTCTTCCAACCGCTTCCGAATCGTCTCACTCGCGTAGTGACCCTGACCAATCATCTCGTGACCTACGTTGTCTAGCGACACTATCGCGTTGCTGTGCGCCGATACCTCTGCCTCAAATGCCTGCAAATATTTTATTGTCAATGGTTGTCAAGGTGACGTGATAAATTAATTCTGACCTGATGTTTCTGTATTTTGGCCTGGAGGTTGGAGACGTCTTTAAAACCTTCGTCAGATGAAGCGGCCTGAAGTTTTTCGTAGATCCACGACTCGAGCTCGTCAGCGTCGCGCTTAAAGTACTGGAACCGACGCGAGTCCTCGAGCTTCTCGCGCTTCATCTTGACCTCCGTCTTGAACGCGCTGTACCTACCAAGGACCTGGTCACGACGGTCACTTATGTCCTCTGCCGTCTCCAGAATCTTCACTTCCTTCCCTGACCCCAGCGCGGACTGACCCGAGTGCGTCGGGGACGGGAGAACGACTCCTCCTAGCGAACCGTTGCCTGGGGCGTCAAGCCGGTCCAAAGACGGCGACGGTTCCGCAGCGGCGGCGGCAGCGGAAACGTTGTCGTCATCGTCGTCGCGTTGTTGGTCTTCAGCGTAGTCTTCATTCTCTTCAGACCGCTGACGACGGCGGTGTTGTTGTTGTTCCTCTTCCTCCATTTAGTGTAATAGTTGGTAACTATGGATGTGAAAGTGTTGTCAGGGGGGTTTTAAATAATTTTTTCGTTTGTCTGTCGAAGATGTGAGTCGGCTTGTAAACAAGGAATAATGCCGCACCCAATACTGCACAACCCTGAGCACGCACGCGCAACTCCACTTGACACACACCCAGTCTGTGTGAGTCGTGCAATTCCGTTCCCATGACATAATCTCCGGGCATATTATCAAATTATCATCTTCTCTCTTCCTATGGCAACGAGCAACTCGAGTACTCTCAGTGGAAATGTGTGGATAAGCAGTATTCGAGATAATGATTTGAGGGCCATTGATGAGGTGTGATGAGACTATTGCCTCATATATGGTTTCATTCATGATATCATGATACAAATATTGTATGATAATATTGTGTTGCCATGGTGACATGATGATGATGAGGCAAGTTGAGACAGAGGACTCACTTAAGAAAACCTTTGAATTCATACACGAGTTCCTGTATTAAGCACGCTAAAGGTATGACTTAATGTGTAGAGATAAAAGTAGGTAACTTGAAGTTGCAAGAACCTCTTGTGAATTCCTCCCCTTGTCTTCTTTTGAGTGCTGTTGGCACCTCCTGAGGAATCTCTTTTTCTTGGGGGTTATGTTGAAGAAGGGGTTGAAAGTATTCTTCCTGCTCGTTAGTTCCTACTTTCAGCTCACCACAACAATAACACATCATTTTAAATATTATGTCACCTTGACAACTCAAAGTTTCGAATAGTGCCATCATGATGGGTTCGGGGTCAAAGGTCGAGTACGTCCACACGGACCAACTCATCGCAGCCAACTACGTCAAGAACGCTAAAGGTAACTTGATCACCATGGCAACCAGTTAAAATAATGTGTACATAATTTGAAATGTTTTTGTGTTCCCATATAGCGATTGGATTTCTGTGGGGTATATTTAGTGTGTGTTACGCGATAATCCTAGTGGTGGTGTTTGTGCAGCCGCAGTGGGTGGGTACGTCATCGTCGATAAAGACGTCGTCGTCAAGTTACTTTGGGTTGTGGCGGTCGTGTGCCGTCGCGTCAGTTACGTCAACAACGGGAGAGACGTCTGCTGCTGCTCAGTCAGAATTTATTTGCCGGGGTCGCCTTGACGATTTTTCTTCGATTGTCAACCCAGCTTTCAGGGTCGCGACCGTTTTCATGGGAATCGCGATGCTCGTCGCCGTGCTGTCCGTTTTCGCTCTCGTTCTTTTCGTATGCGCTCCTGCTAAACAGTCTTACTACATCATCGCCATCATGCAAACCATCGCAGGTCAGCAGTTGCTATATTTTTGTTACCAAGGGGATATAATAAGGGTCTCTCATGATTAAGTCACATATTTAAGTAATAGACCGTTTGTGTGTGGGAAGATTCTCAGGGAAACTTGTATTACACTCTCTGCTTATTCCATCATCAAACACACACACGGATGAATGAGTTTGCAATGATGCTGCTCTCACTTTTCTAATAAGAAACTCTTATAATCGAGTGGTGTGTGCTTAAGTCAGTGGAGTCAATCTGGTCTTAACCCCCAAAAAAATGAAAGCATCAAAATGCAACAAGGGCACAAATAATCATCACAGTCTCATTGAGCCCTTAAGTATAACTTCCGCAAGTGGTCCACAGCATATCGCCTTGTGGCAAAATATGTGGGTCACACACACACTGTTTCCTCAGTTACACTTTATATTGTGGGAGTTAATACTTTAGGATTAAGCAACTTAAGTGACATTGACTAATACTCTCTCTCACTAAGGGTGGAGACACTGTGACCATGGCAACAGCTCACCTAAGAACTTTTTAATTAATAACTAAGAATGCCTTTGTCTAACAATTAATTATAAATTTCAGCGATGACGACGTTGGTGTCATTGTTGGTGTTTCCATCTGGTTTCGACAGTGCAGAAGTCCACCTGGTGTGTGGTCCTATGGCAACGCGATACAACTTTGGTGGGTGCAGCATCCGATGGGCGTACGTCCTCGCTATAATAGGACTTTTGGACGGAGTAGTGTTATCAATCCTAGGCTTCGTGCTTGGGTCGCGTCACGTGAAGCTCGCGTCTGATAACCTCGACTCTGGTTCGATAAGGAAGATCCACTCGGTGGCAGCGTACCCACCACACTCGAGATTATACTACGGGGACCAGCAGTCGTCTTCGAACGCTGTACCGTCCGTTACTTACTCTTACGCAAGCACCAAAAGGAGCTCCGCTAACGGTGGAGGAGGAGTCATGCACCCCGTTGTATTTGTTCCACCACCGCAGCAACAGCAAATGGATCATCACCATGACGACAACCACCACTACAGGTCAAAGGCGAGTTTGTACCGCGCTGAGTACGCCACTCCAAAACAAAACTTTCAACTTTAAAAGAGAGAGCTTTACACTATATTAAAATCTGATTTATTCATCGAGTCATTTTGTCCGGTTTCAACAATTCTTCTATCGTAAAAGATGTTAACCTCTTGGGCTCTACTTTTACTAAATGGTTATCTCCTGCAGCAGCTGCTGCAGGCGCATTCCACTGTACCCGGGGGGTTGCTGCTGCAGATGCGGCTGCAGCGGCTGCAGCTGCAGCGGCAAAGTAGTTAAAGTGGTGTGAGAAAGAGAACTGGAACGTTGCCGTCGCTGTCGTTGACCTGACGTCCGGTTCCAACGACGACGACGGCTTGTTGGAATGCGGGGGGTTGGTTTGTGCTGGGGTAAGTTGAGACATAGAGTTGCAGGTGCTACTGCTACCGGAGAGAAGGCCCGAGTTCCTAAGTATCCTGTTGATTGAGCTGATGCTGGGGATGCTGCAAAAGGGATCAACACTAAAAACATTGTCTCACCTTACCCCGATTGTTAACTTACGAGTTGAGGTCATTGTTGGTTGTACTGTTTCCATGGTGATGCTGCTGCATGAGGACGTCTCTGATTTCCCACGCAAACATTCCAGGGTTATCCGCCTTCAAACGAAGAATCTTCTTGACCACATTCGGAGTCGCCACTTGCTAACATCATCATTAGAAAGTTGGAATTAGTTGTCATGGAATTTGAGTTGGTTGTCATGGAGTCGTGCGAGTTGGTTGTCATGGACATACACACATGTGAGTTGTTGGTGACTGACCTTAGTTTTGGCTCCTCCGATGGATCCGGGTTTGATTGACCCCGTTTCGTAGAAGCGCGTGAGGATTTTGGAGACGCATCCGTGGGAGACGAGGAGCTGGCGCGATATGTCGCAGGGACGGACCCCCATCAGCGCCAGTTCAACGATGCGGCGGCGGACGTAGTCGGGGAGGGGACGACCGTTCACAAACACACCACCCAGTTGGTTCACTCCTGCCTGACCTGTCAAGTATCCCACATTATTAGACTCGGTTTAAAGACAAATTTAACTTTCGAGATATATTTATTTTGGGAACCATAGCAACCGTTAAATGATGAGTCAAGTTTAAGTTATTTAAAAGTAATTGATGTACTGAAGGGTAAAAGGTATAAAATAAGGGACTCCCGTGAAGTAGTTGATTTGGCTTACCAGTGTGGGGCATGTTGAGACGCTTTCCCCAGTGTGTTTAGAAAACTTTGTGTAAGTGTTCTCGCTGCTGCCCCATGACGACGCCTTTATATATGTAAGGGAGGGTTGGTGAAAGCGTGGTGTGTTGGTTTTGGTGGGCGTGGTGTAACGGGGGTCTCATCCTCCAGTGAGGATGTTCGTTGGTTCGTCGTGTCCGTGGTGTATGGTTCGTCTCCGGATCGGGTGGTTTATCTCCGTTAGAGTTTTAATTAAGGGAGTCACCGGTGTGGAAAGCGGTGATAGGACGAGAGTTGCTCCATGGTGCGGTGTGGAACGATCCCCCGGGACCACCAACGCCGCAACGACGCGGTTATCTAATGAGAACAGACCTCTCTACACCAAACACTCTCTCTCTCGGGGGATTAACACGTGAAACGTGAAAGGGAAAATACTTGGTTGCTTTCTCCAACCTAGTTGCTATAGTCATCATCATGTTATAGTATTCGTGTGGGGCAAGGTGAGATGATGAGTGTGTGTGTGGTGTCACCGTTTATAGTTCGTCTTGTAGTTAATTTCCTGTGTTAAATAATAAATATGTAGGAAATTGGTTCCGTGATGAGGAGCTGTTTATCAAACCAAACTGTCGTCGTCAAGTGATGAGTATTCCCATGGCGACAACTTATCACCAGATACACTCTCAGAGTCAAGTGACAATAAGTTGATGACAATTGTGTGTGTAAGTCCCTGGGGAGGAGGTCCCTTTTATAGATACTCTCCAGATGCAGATGCTTAATAAAGAATCAGTCCACCGTGACGAAAAAAGGGTTCCCCTAACACACTAATTTCTCACATTGCCCCTGGTTTATTTAGAACTCGTCGGAGGAATCTTCTGGTCGCTGGAGAACAGCGTTGAAGCGTCTGACGCAGATGCTGCTGCAGCGTTGCTAGAGGGATGGTTAATTGCCGCTGAAGCTGCTGCTGGAGAAATGTGGTTGTATGATTGAGCATGAGGAATGTCATCATCAGCGGCCTGTGCTTGGTGTTCTTCTTGGCTGGTGACCTCGTCTTGGTGTTCCATGGGTATGGCGCCAGCGTCGCCGCCCTGCTGCTGCTGCTGGATGGACCTGGGGACCACGTTGGGGGAGAACCAACAGATAAAGTCTCCGTGACAGTTCTTCAACGGGGCGCACTACTCAACACAGATTACAATCAGATATGATCGACATATGGAAGAGTTGTAAATTATGTGCTTACATGCGAGTTTCCGGTTAGGGTCACCATGACAACTGCGGCGACAAATAGGAGGTGATAACCCATGGTGTCTGGTTGTAATTTATCGAGTGTTGTTGTTGTGGTGACGAGAGAGGTATTTGGTATTTGGGACACATTTAGTTTATTGTTCATTGTTACAGAGACAATGTTTACGTTTTTATTAACGCTCATTCATATGTCACACACTTTTTATCCGTGTCAACAACTCTCAGAGAGTGTAACCTTGACAACGGAGTTTTTTTTAAAAAACTTTACATTTTTCAAACAAAGGGAGTCAAGTGTATGAAACTTGTTAAAAATGTATAAAAAAATGCAAGTGAAAAATTCATGCAACAAAAAGTGTGCAAACTACTCACATTAAAAATCATAACCATGGCAACTGTTCCGTAAAATATTGTTTCCATGGCAACAACGAAGAAGATGTAGCATGAGAAAGCATATATGACCCATATATAAAATGAATAAAGTGATGCGTGAGCAAAGTGCTGTGACCCCGGGTAACCTCGTTAATGCAGCTCAACTTTATAGTGTTTCGATATCGATGGTAACAAGTGTGTGTGGTTCGCCGTTATGGTAAATGGGAACCGGTTATTCCCGTTGTTGGTGTTGGGGTTGTTCCCGTTGGTGTTGGTCCTCGTCATTCACCGTTGAGGAGGGCCCTGAAAACAACAACCATGAAGTCTTGTCTCCACCTCGCAGCGATTCTCCTCTTGATCGTCGTCGCCGTGACCTCCGCCTCCACCACGCGACGGAAGCTGTCCAGGCAGGCCGACACCATCGATGGTACTTCAATTGTGACCTCTGTTCTTGAGTGACCTTGATTGTTGTATAATCCTCGTAGGGTCCTCGTTAGTGACGCTGTCGAAGAACACGACTCCGTCAGTAGTTGTGTCGTCGACGGGAAGCACAGTCGCTGTTGAAGGAGGAGGAACAGTTGACTTGGCGACCACATCGTCACCTTCCGCTGCAAACACGCCTGACCTCGTCCCAGGGGTCGTTGACCCTACAGCGACGCTTCCCTCTGTGACGACAACTGCTGCTCCTCCGGCTAATTCCACGAAACCTGATGAGGACGATGACGACGACGACGACGATGATGATGATGACGGTAAAAATATTTAAAAAAAAGTTATTTGGGGCAATGTGAGACACAATGGTTTTGCAGAAGACGCTGCTGACGACAACGAAACTGACGCTGATGAAGAGGAGGAGGACAATGACGATGCTGAAGACGAAGAAGAACAGGAGGACGAGGAGGACAATGAAGGTACACACAGTTTAATTGAGATTGCAATGA
This sequence comes from Isotomurus plumosus, assembly GCA_034696705.1. NCBI lineage: Eukaryota > Metazoa > Arthropoda > Collembola > Entomobryomorpha > Isotomidae > Isotomurus > Isotomurus plumosus. The sequence continues at coordinate 39,793 of JAQIWV010000002.1, forward strand.
GCTGACATGATATTGTCGCGGATGTGTGTGTAGCGCGGTCAGGCTTCGTCGACGACGTGTATGTTCCGGGGTACTTGACCCCACAGGGGGAGCTCCTCGTTCCCATAGACACGATCGCCAACCACGCCCCTTACACTATCGTCGAGGACCCAAAGGCTCAAGTTGTCCCTTCTGGAGGAGCAATAAGTCCCCCTCAAGGAGGACCTCCCGTCGTCGTATTGCCCTCAAACATTCAAGGTGAAATTCAAATTCAAACTCTGGGTGACCTTTGGTGTGACCTGTTTTTCTGGCTCTGCAGGGGTCGTGACTTCATCGCAGTCCGATGAGGAAAACGACGTTGTCGCCGCCGTGGCACCAGTAGTGGTTCCCAACAAGGAACCCCTCAAAGTATCTTCGTCTTCAGTTGAAGAACTTCCGTTGGTGCAGCCGCCCCCTCAACAGCAACAGCAGCGTCCAGTGAAAGGTCAGCAATCTTCAGAGGAGGACGAAGACGACGATGACGATGACGACGAAGACTCAACTTCGAATGTAGCAGAAGAGAAACCTGCTGCAGCAGCAGTTCCCCCACTCCCGAAGGGTCCTCCATTAGCGTCGATTCCAGCGCGTCTGCCAACGGGGGAGGACGACGAGAAGGACAACAAGAAATCCTCGGGAGTGGTCGCTCGGTGGTTGCTAGGGCAACGACAACAGTTCTTTGAGAATGCTGATTATTGAATAAAATTTTCGATGGCAACAACAATTTATTGTATAGAAAAGGATATGTTGAAAGATCACAGCAGCAGATTGACTCTAATTTAAATAATTATTTCAATTTGTCGGGGTCAAAGTTTTCGAGACGCCATTTCTGGTTGTCGTCGTCGTGGGAACACGTCTCCATCGTTAATTTGTCCTTTGCTGAATTTATACCAAGACACTTTCGACTCGGACCGTGAACAAGCTCAGAGGTCTGCAATCATTTTAACGGTTAACTAGCGAGCTCTAAGAATTTTTTTGCAAGTTACCTTCTGATCGTATGACCACTGCTGGTTGCCTAGCGACCCGTGGCAGGGGTAAATCATGACGTCACCCCCCGCGTAGTCAACGCACATCTCGTCACGACGGATCTCACCCGTCTTGCTGTAGCTCCAGTACTACACAAACAATAATAATTATAGTTTAACACTGACTGCGTTGGTATGGAAACGTGTTAAAAGTTTATATTAACCTGATTGCCTCCCTGGTTGTGGCACGGGTAAAGTCCTACGGGTTTGTTCATTTGTTTCTTGGTGGCGGCAGAGTCGAGGCACGTCTGACCCCCACTGCCCTCGTTACGGATCTACAAAACAAAAAACACTTAGCAACTAATAAATGTAACCATGGAAGATAATGTATACCTCGCCGTGAGCGACGGCTTCCCCAGGGATGAATAGTTCGGGGTAAACGGTGTCGAGGAACCACTTGAACGATTTGCACCCGAGGTCGCGACGCAGCTTCTTACGACCCGACACGTCACCAAAGTCGCCCTATAATAGCAACCGCGCAAAAATATTAGAATTTCCACGGCAACGGATATGTAGTAAATAAAATGTACCTTATCGTTTCCGATGCGTTGAAAGTAGTACTGTGCGTACTGGTCCATCCATACCTCAGCGAGCCTGACCGAGTTCCTCCTGAGGACGTTGACCCCCGACCTCCACTTGTACGGGGACCTCTTGCGGAATATGTGGCCCACGTGCGAGCACGGAATTATCTCAAGCGTTCCTCCGCACATCCATGTCTACACATTTACAGTGTTTTAGTTTCCATGGGAATGAAAAAAAAGTAGTGTGTCACCTTGAAAGAGATTTCGAGGTTTTCTCCTCCCCAGATGTCGAAACCGTCATCGTAAGTTCCGAGTTTTTGGAAAAAGTCTTTATCGATGGAGAATAGTCCTCCTGCCATTGTTGGGCTTCGTACGGGCTCTGCCGAGTTTTTCCTCCGTTTCCGCTCCGACTCGGGAATGGCGTGCCACGTGAACTGGAGGTTCCAATCAAAACCACCAACTGACGTACCCTTACTGTCGCTGTAGTGGTACTCCAACGTGTCGTCGTCTATCACGTCAATCACAGGACACACCACCGTCGTACTGTCTGACGCTATCCGAGACAGCAACGGCTCAAGCCAACCTATACAGTTTATCAAACAATTACTCAATACTCTATTTTTTAAATGAATCATTGGTAACAACCGGTGGTGGCTTCGATGTGTGAGTCAAGGAAAGTGAGTGTTGGTCCTAATGCGTCTTTGGCGCCGAGGAGCCGTGCGCGGATGAGGCCCTCGCGTTTCTGGGCGCGGACTATTTTGACCTTGGGGTACGATCTCATGTACTCCTCTAGCTGACCCTTCAAGTGGGCTGCAAATTATTCAAAGTTATTATTCCGGTAACTATGGGGTAGTACTACTATGGTAACGTACGCATATCGGAGAAGTCGTCGACTAGAATGATTTCGGTGATGAGGTTGTGTGGTGATCTGTCGAGAACGGAGTGAACGGAACGGAGGAGAACCGACCACGCCTCGTTGTGGAAACAAATTATCACCGACGTCGCAGGGAGAGACAGCGTCGGCAAATTCACTTCTTCCCCTTTGCACCTACACGGAAATAATAATTAATCTCCATGGCAACGAATAATTTTTGTTGCTGCTGTGGTTACCACTCGTCTCTAGGGTCGGGTAAGTTTCTGTGAATGCTGATTGCGTCAGAGACGAACTGGTTGAAAGCGTTGTTTTTCCACCCCTCGGACACGAGTTTCTTTTGGCTGGCAGTGAGGTTCTTTGGCTTGTACGCTTTCCCCATTTCCCCAGGGGTATCTTCCCCCCCGGGTACCTTCAGCACCGGGACTATGTTGTACTCGTTGTCTGTGTTGTCCACGTTCCCGTTCAGTGCAGAGGGGACGGGAACTGACGGGGGGTCTACTGGGGACCTTGAACTGTGGAGGAAAAGGAGCGTGAGGAAGGACAGGGGAAGCACCAGCAGCAACACCCGCGGCACCACAGACAACTTTCTCCAGCAGCGGCGGTAGGGAAGAAGCAGCATCGTCGTCGTCACGTCGTCGTTGCTAGGGGGTTATGACGAAGAGGAGTGGGAGGAGGAGGATCACACTGCACTGATTATTTTGGGGGAGGTGTATGTTGTGTGTAAATAGTGGATCACATTTTAAAAGGGGATTTAAAAAGGCTCATTGTTAAAAAGACACAGTGGAGGAGGAGGAGGCGGAAGTTAGTTTACGTGTTGTTGGTGTTGTGTCCTCCACTGGTAGTAGTGATGATGATGATGTGGTGGCGAGCAACCTGCTGATTGAAGATGAGAATCCACTGAGAGAGCTTCTTCTTTTTTGGTGCTTGCGTAATAATCTTCTTCTTCTTCTTGTGTGTTGGTCAATTTGCTTGAATGCTAATGAGAGAAACCTTTGTCACCATATCAACAAGATTAATAAGAGTCCCCTTGGCAACTCTGGTACTTTCCAAAAATTGTATAAATGGTGATGTGGCATATACGTGTGTGTAATTGTGTTATCGGGTTGAGGTATCATGGTGATGACTTAATGAATGTGTGTGAGATTAGATTTAGTTGCACACATACACAAATTAAGTGGGCCATACGTGTGTGATCACTACGTATGGGTTAAATCCAGAACACAATGGATTTAAGTAATGGGCTGTGACGAAACACACACATTTTTACTCGGTCAGCAGAGTTAGCATCATGGAACAATTCAATCCACTGTGTGTCAAAGACCTATCTCATTTTTATGTGTCCGCATTTTTAAAAACCGTTTCCATGGTTACATCATCTATGCAAAAAGAAGCTTAACGGAATGCGCTTTTAAAAAATGTTGGGCCTATGATTAAGTCTTGTTTCTATGGTTACGATTTTTATGACTTAACGGGGGTATTACCTCATCTCATATAATGATAATCTCCACTCACCTTGACGACGACGGTGTAATTTGGAGGGTAAGTTTACCGAGACTTAATAGTGTTTATGAGAATAAGAAGATGAGTGTGTAGAGTGATGACCTTGTGTTTGGTCTCGCGTGAAGCGCCTCTTCCTGCCATTGTTGCTTAAGCATTACGTCGTCGTCGTCCACTGTGAGGGCGTCTTCCGTTCCACATAACTCTTTGCCCAACACTCACAACAACTCAGTCAACAATATGAGCTGGACACGATACAACAACCCATGTCCACAAGGGACATTATTCGCTTTCACATTCATCCTCATCGTCTCACTTTGCCTCGCCAATGGTAACCATAAGCATAATTTAATTCTTCACACACACTGGTCATTTCCATGACAACTCGGTTTTTTAGACTGCAGCAGGTTGTGGCTGAAGGGGTACAAGTTCAGTGGGGGGCAGAGCAATAAACCTCCTCCGGTGATCAAGACATACGCCAATTATGACGTCAACGAGTGCGAGACCGAGTGCGCTAGCACCATCGGATGCTCCGCTTTCGCAATCGGGTAATTGTCAGACAGTAGACTCTTCTTAGCAACGGTTTTTGAAATAACAATGTGTGTGCAGGACCTCGTCGCTGACGAACGGGAGTTGCGAGCTCGGCTCGGCTCCCCCACCACGGGCCTCAAGGAGCCTGACGACGAATGAGACAGTTCCACCTCCGTCAGACTGTGTTTCTAGGGAGCCTTCGTTTGACGTTTATGTGATTCACGACGCCGACAGCTGCAGGAAGAAAAGGGACCCACTCTACCAACCGACTCCTATTAACCAGCAGCAGACGCAGCACAACGTCCCAATCGGTAAACCAACTGAGGGAATGAAAAAAGAGCAGCGTTTAATAAAGTGTGTGTGTAGATTGTTTCTACAGGTTGATGAGCGGTCGCCGTTTGGCGAAGCCTCACGCTCTAAAGTCGATAAGTGTGAATTCCCTTCAGGAGTGTCAGGAGGGGTGCATTCACGAGAAGTCGTTCCAGTGTCGGTCAATTTCGTACCGGTACATGCCATCCGGGTACTCGTACTCTGTCTCAAACTGCGAACTATCACCATTTTACCTATCAAGCGACAGAGCAGCGTCGTCACAGCAACACGACTTTATCGACGACTTTGACTATGACTTTTTCCAGCGTGAACCATACTGCAAAACTGATAACCAACAGCAACACAACTCATTCGGCGGTAACTCAACTGTTTCCATGGAGACCTTTGTTTATTCTTAGGTGAGGTCCGGTTTTTAATATGTGTGTTTGTTTAGTGTGCGCGGTTGTTGTCCGTCGAGGAGGTAAGATAAGTGCCTCATTGTCGCGTGGGTCATCATCGGCGTCAACGTCCCTTCAGTGTGAGCACCTGTGCACGACGAGTCTCTTCCGGTGCAGGGCGTTCGCGTTCCGGTGAGCGATCAACCATATTTTGTCACCAACAAGTGTCGTACTTAATAAAGTAATTGTTAGGCACACGGAGCGAGGTCGTTACACTGTTGGTGGTGGTGGTGGTGGGGGGATTCGGTCCTATGGCAACTCTGACAGCTGCTTGCTGTACGAGAGCGAGTTGTCGCGGCTACCGTCATACAACGTCGAGGCTGACCCAGACTTTGACCTCTACGAAATGGGGAGGCTCATGAACGGAAAGTGCATGCTCGATCAACAGAGACTCAACGGTGGCGTACTGTTCACTCCCGAGAGGTACCCTCCAGTCTCTTCCACTGTGAGACCTTTTCACCATACTGACAGGTATCCACTGCATCATCATCAGCAGCAAGGTTATTATCCACCTGTTGGGGGGGCTTATCCACCGGTACAGCACCAACAAGGGGGGTACTACGATCGACCACAGGACAGGCAGGAGTACTATGGGCATCATCAGGGCGGTGGCGTCACAGGGGGTAAGTTAAGGGGGGTTTGATTGTTTTTTTCCGTGAAATGCCCTCAACTGACGGGTAGACCCACACCAATTGCACTACTCAGGTCAACAGCACCAGAAACACACAAGTGATTCCACCAGTAGTGGTGGGGGTGGTCACCATCAGGGGCAGCATCACCAGGAGTGGTCAAGTGGAGGAGGAGGTCAGCAGGGTCACTACCCTGGGGGGAACAACCATCAGGGAAGCTACCCCCCACAACAGCAGCAGCAACAACATCATCACCAGCAGGAGGACTTTTTCTCCGGTCACCATCAGACGACTGGAGGTCAACAACATCAGCAGTCCCCGGGGTACTACCCCCCAGGAGGAGGAAGTACTCATCAAAGCGGTTCCTCAGGGTGGTCCTCCCCACGTCAGCACCCACCCCAGGACAACCGCTTAGGTCCCCCGTCAAACGTGGACCGTCCGCCGTACCCGCGGCCAGTGGAGCGTCCGTACGATGACGCCGAGCAGCCGCCGGGTGAAAAGCCGCCGCCGTCTCCGCCGTCTGGGGACTTTCCCCCTTCTTCGACGGCAGTGGGCCCCCCCACGGGGTCAACGAACCCGCTCCGACCCTCGGAGGGCCCAGTCAACTTTATGGACCACAATCACAACTCACTACCCTCTCCTCATGACGAGAAGGGACACACAAAAGACTTTTACGATCCCAAAATGGAAGGTAGAGATGCTGCACACCGCACAACGCACAACAATGCACAAGCACTAATTTGGCACAAATTTGGCACTAGTGCAAAAAAGAGTAACGGTTGTTGGAAATGATGGTTAGTGTGCCTTCGTCCGTTGCGTCAGGACGCGTGGTTGGTGCCTGAGGTGTCGCGCGCAACGTTTCCGGTCAAGACTCTGGAGGAGTGCAGGGTCGAGTGCATCCGAGCCACAGACGTACTCAGGTTCCCATGCAGGGTCATGGCTTACCAGTAAGTTTATTTTTTACCCTGCACACATATCGTGTGTCTCACTGTGCCCCCCTCTTCTTGCAGCCACACTTCGTCATCGGGAGGAACGTGTCAGCTGTCGGACACAGACGGTCGTGACCTGCGTGAGACGGACTACATGACAGGGACTCGCGACAGGTACTCGAGTTCCTCGGGGGGAGGAACAACGCTGTACTACGACGAAACAAACCCACAGTGCCCCGTCAGGTCAGCGACCACAACGATGAGGTACCCCCCGACAACTTCGTACAACTACCCCCCATCTTCACACCACATGCAGTACGGCGGTTACCAGGGGAACTACTACCCGCCACCACCTGTGTCGACTCAGGGGTCGTACCCTTATGACAGCAGCAGCAGGGGGTACCACCAAACCTATGACCATTACCATGGTGATAACAGTCAGCAGCAGCAGCAGAGACCAAGCGACTTTTACAACAGCAAGTTTAACCTCAGAGGTCAACAGCAACAGTACGGGTCTAGTAGTAGTAACTATGGAAATAGTGGTGGTGGTTACTATGACTACCAGTATGGTAGTTCTGGAGGAGTGGGTTCGTCGATGATGACGACGACGGTGGACGGGGAGCGGTGTCTGCACTCGTGCGTGAGGAACCAGGACGCAGGGTTCTACTACTGCCAGATCGACAGGGAGGGTCAGTTCCAGCAACAGCAACGTTGTTTCCATGTAAACTGAAATTGTAATTGTTTGTAGGTGCGTGGAACTTTTGTTGTCGTCCTGACGAGGGAGGTGAGTGCGGTTACAGTCGTGGGTTATCATTTTCTTGGTGCTACGTTGGAACGGGTCCGTCGCGGAACATCTGGCGTACGTGCAACCACCGAAGCACAGCTAGCAACCCCCATAGCAACCGTTACTCTGTGAGCCCGCATCACGTTTCGTACCTGCACGACAGGCAGCCACCTACGGTTCAGAAACTAGCGGTATCGGAGCTGGCGAACCTGACGCGAGACGACGCAGCTATTTTGTTCAAGGAAAACAACAATGAGTCTTCGGACGACACGATAATCATCCACAATCTCATAGAAACTAACAACTCTACACTTAACTCAACGGTTGTTTAATATTTTTAATAAAGTCAGTTTTGCATTGAGTTGTTTTTTGTTGCCATGGTGATTGCGTAAACTTTCTCGAGAGAATTTCGCCTTGAATTTTACGCACTATTTGAGACGAGAGAGATCAACTATGAGAGCTTATAAAAGAGAGACTCAACAGATTCAGCAGACACAGTTCGCACTTAAGCATGAAGCTGATTACTCTTCTCTTAGTCGTTGCCGTAGTCACGGCCACTGCGGTTGATGCAGCTGCAGTTGATTCTTCAGCAGCGTCCGACGAGGTCTCGAGCTCAGAGACACTGGTTAAACCCTTTTCAACGTTGGAAAAAGTCGAGACGGTAAGTTAACTTTGGTTTTCTCAAGTTGCCCCAACTGACTTAAGAACTGTTTGCAGCCAAAGTTCAGCGCAGTGATTAAGGCGGACGTGGTGTCGAAGCGCCAGGGGGAGTACTACCCCCAGCAGGAGCAACATCACCCGCAGCAGTTTGCAGCGCAGGCAGGCGCAGGGTACTACAACAACCAGCATAAGAAACATCAGACTCCTAAGCAGCAGCAGCTTCAACAACAACAGGGAGGAAGACCTATCCTCAAGGTAAGATGACTCTAAAAAGTTCCTCAGGGTCAGATGAGTAGATTCGTTAATTGTAGGAGCAACGACCGCGAGGTCAAGGTCAAGGTCAACGCCCGCTGACGTCATCTGAGGAGCAGGAGATTCTTGATGAGGAGCAGGCGCAGGAGCCGGACAGGCTTACGGAGCTTCTTCCGCAGTCAAAGTTTACGTGTGGGGGGAAGAAGGACGGTTACTATGCCGACGACGGGCTCAACTGTGAAGTGTTCCACTACTGCCAGGACGGAGGGAAACACTCGTGGCTTTGCCCAAACCAGTTCGCTTTCCATCAGGTCCGTTTTTGCAACAATTCTTTAGAGAATGGTCAGGTGACGTTGCAAATGTATATTGTAGATCCACCTGATTTGCGTTCCCCCGTCATCGGACAATATTTGCAAGCAGTCGGTGGACTTTCACTTTGTGAACGACTACTTGTACAAGCCAGTGAACCAGAAGGAGGCCACACAGTACAACACGAGTCTCAAGTACGCTGATCGGTTCTTCCCTGACGGGTACTCCTCAGGGGGAGCAGAACTACAGCCTTACAACAACGAACAAATCGAAAGACCTCAACACCAGCAGCAGCAACAACAGCGTCAACAACAACCAGCAGCAGGGGGGTTCAGGTTTCCTCCCCAACAGCAGCAGTCACAGCAAAGGTACCAGCAGGAGTCCTCATCGGAGGAAGACTTTGAGGGGTCCCCACGGAGGCAACAGCAGCAGCAGCAGCAGCAACAGTTTCGGCAGCAGAAGCCGTCATCAGGTCCACACTACCAGGCGCAGGGCCCCCCTCAATACCGTCAACAGCAGCAGAGACCTCACCCGCAGTACCGGACGTCCCCATCGAACAACAAGCCCGTAGTTAAGCAACCCCCACCAGCACAGGCGGCAACGTTCTTCACGAACCCAGAGTCGATAAACATTCCGTTGACGAACCGTCGTCCTATGCCGCAGAACTTCCGTCCGTCGCCGCAGCTGAAGGCTCCCTTCCCATAACTTATTATCATTGTGCCCCTCTTGTGTGTGTGTGTGTGTGAGAGACAAAGAGAATGACTTGGTTGTTGTGGTGACTTGTTGCTGGAGCGCGAGCATTCAAATTTAGTTGGTTTTTTGCAATAAATTATTTTAACTTTTTATTTTAAGTTAACCACCGTTTTTTATTATGAAGAGGCCTTTGTTGCTTGACAACAACGAATCACCCCAGCAACAACAACAACAGCAGCACGAGGAACTCAAGAAATATAAACTCAACCACGAACAAGAAAATACGCAGCAGCAAGACGACCACAGTTTTTTAAATAACAACCTACTACTACAACAGGCAAGTCAAGCGAGTCGGGACTTTTCAAATTTCACATTTTCACACGCTTTCTCTCTAAGCGAAACTCATCATCAGCAGCATCAGCTTACATCAGATTTTGACGCATTTAATACACTCAATCATTAAATCATCTCTCTTTTTTATCATCACTTAGTTGTAGGTGCATTTTATTTAGTAGTGGTAAAATTTAATTGATAAATTAAAAGAAAAATGATGTGTAGGTGTAGAATCAAGTTAGAAACAGTTTTTGAGTCTCCATGGAAACGGAATATATAGTCTTGTTGTAGTGGGGCAGTGTGGTACACGTGTGTATAAAAGAAGTGTGTGTGCTGCCCCCTGTGCGTTTGTGTGTGTGAGAAAGTGTCCATAGGGTGATAGTTGAGTAGCAGTGGTGGTGGTGGCCGCTTGTTGCGTTAAATTCTGCCATTTGTGAGCTGCTGTCTTGTTTCTCTCAATGTAAACTTGTGGTCATTCTATAAAAACACCTGTTGAGCTCTTTTAACCTTTTAACCTTCTATCTTAAACATATCAGGTCACTGCCACTACGACCACACCCCCTCCTCCTCTTCTTCTTCCTCCTCCCCCCCTTAACGTCGTCGTCATGTCAACAACAGCAGCAACAGCAGCGTCGTCGTCGTCAACCTCACCGGGCCCGACTTTAATCAAAACAGAGAACGGAGATAATGATGACCAGCAACAGCAACAACAGCAATTGTCGCCTACGAGTAACCATAACAACCAGGAGAACAACAATGAGAACGCGAAAAAGGTCAAACTCAACAATGGAGAGGGAATTCAAAACAATGCCAACAACATTTCTTCTATTGAAGTGGATAAACCGTCGAGGGTCGTCCACATTCGAAACATCCCTTCTGACGTCTCAGAAACTGAAATCGTTCACCTCGGAATCCCATTCGGAAGGGTCTCTAACGTTCTCGTACTTAAGGTCTGTCAACAGTTGTCATGGGGATCATTTTTTTCGCAGTAATTAAAAGAATGAATTGTTTAGGGCAAGAACCAAGCGTTTTTGGAGTTGGCTGAGGAGTCTGCAGCGGTAGCGATGGTGACATATTTTACGAATTGTGTTGCGCAGCTGAGGGGTCGTTCTGTCTACGTCCAGTTCTCCACGCACAAGGAACTCAAAACCGACCAATCACACTCGAACGCCAATTCCGCCGCTCAAGTTAGTTTTATTTTTGCACGTTTTTTGCGCGGATAATAAAATAAATATAATTTCAGGCGGCGCTGCAGGCTGCGCAGGCGTTGGTGATAAACCAGCACGGAGGAGTGCAACTGGGGTTGTCTTCTGTGAACCCTGCGGCGGGTTCAGTAGGAGGAGCGAATGGGGCGAGTGAGACGCAGGGGGGACCCAACACGGTCCTCCGCGTCATCATAGAGCAAATGCTCTACCCCGTGACCCTCGACGTCCTCTTTCAAATATTCTCACGCGTCGGGAAGGTACTCAGAATCGTCACATTCACCAAAAACGGATTCTTTCAGGCCCTCATTCAGTACCCTGATGTCGTACTCGCACAGGCCGCAAAACTTGTAAGCCACTTTTTTCTTTTTTGCATGACACGTGACTTTTTGTGATTTTTGCACACATTTTGCATGACACGTGACTTGAATTGAAAATCTGATTTGGCAGTCGCTGGACGGGCAGAACATCTACAACGGGTGTTGTACGTTGAGAATAGAGTTCAGCAAGTTGTCGTCGCTGAACGTGCGGTACAACAACGACAAGTCGCGCGACTACACCAACCCGAACCTCCCCACCGGAGAACCCAACACTGACTCTGCCGTCGCCGCCGCTCTCTTCGGACTCGGAAACGGGTACAGCGGTGGCGGTGGCGGTGGTGGGGGAGGAGGGTCCAACTCAAACTCGCAGGGGAACTCGAACGGACTCGCAGCGCTCGGGTCAGCTCTCGGGCAAAACGGAGCTGCAGCCGCAGCCGCAGTTGCTGCCGCTGGAGGGGGACCCGGATCTGCCGGTAAACTCTTTTTTTTGTACACTTGCCTTGGTTTATTTTTGCAAAACTAAATTTGTGTTTCAGGATTCCTAGCGGCGATGCAGTTGGCTGCAGCGCACCACCACCAGCAGCAGCAGCAGCAGCAGCACCACGGAGGTCACCACGGTAACGGAGGTCACCACCACCCGCACCACCCGCACATGCGTGGTTTGAACAGCGGTATCCTAGCAGCGGTCCAAATGGCCGCGGGTCTTCCAGGGGGTCAGATGGGGGCGCTCGGAGCAGCGGCGGCGGCGGCAGCTGCAGCAGCAGCGGCTGGTGGTTCGTCTTCGCTTCCTGGGTGCGTCCTACTCGTCTCGAACCTCAACGAGGAGGTACGTGTTAAGTTTCAATAGAGTCTGTGTTGTTGTTGTGGGGCTTTTCTTTGTTGGACGTTGTGTATATTCAAATTTCTCTCTTTTTCACCAGCTAATCACCCCTGACGGGCTCTTTACACTCTTCGGTATGTCTTTCCTCATCATATTCTCGCTTTCACCGTTGTTGCCATCCAAATCTAAAGTGCACAAACACGGGGTAACCATCGACTATGTTTTTTGCAGGGGTCTACGGTGACGTCCAGCGCGTCAAAATCCTCTTCAACAAAAAGGACTCTGCTCTCGTACAAATGAGGGAACCCGCACAGGCTCAACTTGGTACTTGACAACGGTTTTTTATCATAATACTTCGGTTGCTAACGAGTGTGATATTGAATGTTAGCGCTGACGTACTTGGACCGTTTGAAGTTGCATGGAAAGATGATTCGTGTGACTTTGAGTAAGCACGGGTTGGTTCAGATGCCGAAGGAGGGTCAGCCGGACGCGGGGCTGACAAAGGACTACACAAACTCACCGCTCCACCGATTCAAAAAACCCGACTCGAAAAACTATCAAAACATTTACCCGCCTTCCGCAACTCTACACCTTTCAAACATCCCCTCAACCGTCGCCGAAGACGAAATACTCGACGCTTTCAAAAAATTCGATTTCAACGTCAAGGCTTTCAAGTTCTTCCCGTACGTTTCTTTTTTTTTGCACACTTTTTTTTGCACAGTTGTCATGGTAACATAGTTTTTGCACAAATTAATTGTCATGGTAACTGTTGTAGGAAAGACCACAAGATGGCGTTGTGTCAGTTGGGTTCGTTGGAGGAGGCGGGTGACGCGTTGATGAAGATGCACAACTACCAGTTGCGTGAAAACTCTCATCTCCGTGTCTCCTTTTCCAAGTCGACGATTTAAAAAGTGTCTTTGACTGAGGCGGTGACGGCGACGACGTTGTTGTTGTTATGGGGACATAAGTTGGTAATGGGTTTTTATTATGACACAAGACGAAGACGACAGTATTTTCCTTGGAACAAATTTTACTGGTTTTTTTATTTATTTTATAGTTAAACTCTTTTTATAAATAAAACTTGTTGCACATTTTAATCAATAGACTTTTTTGTGGTTGCTATGCGACGCTGACGGAGCACCATCAAATCAGATTTGTCTTGTTGCATGGCAGTTGCATTCAACTGGAGGAGATGCTCCTTCTCCTTGGCGAGCTTCAACTTTAACAAATACTCGCGACGGTAAAAGTTGGAGAAGAGCACCAGAAAGAGGAGACCGTGACAACCGATCCACCACACAAACGCACGCGGGTAGTCACACTCACGGAACAACAACTGGAAACTGTGCGACGCTATACCCACGAATTGGACCTATACACATACAAAAATACAGTTAGCAACGGATGTTGTTGTTGCGTGTTGCTGCGTGGTTACCATTTGGATGGAGGTGAGGTACTTTTTCCACCAGAGGAACTTTGAGTACTGCGGTCCCATCGCGGCGACCATGTAGTAAAAGTACATGATGACGTGCACAAACGTGTTCAGCAAACCAAAAAACGTGCTGTGCCCACCTGGAAACAAAACAATGTTGTCATGAGGAAATTTATTGTTGCTGCGGGGAAATAAAATGTGTTAATTACCTGGTGTGAACTTGACTCCGAACCAAACGGACATGGGCATGATTCCGTGGTGGATGACGTGGAGCGCCGAAATGTGGTTGTCCTTTTTTCGCAGCACGAAAAAAAACTGCAAAATTTTTTGTTGTCATGGAAACTGTTGCAAAAAACGGTTGTTATGGAAATGATTGCAAAAAAAGACTTACGGTGTCGGCGAATTCGGTGAATTTGGAGAAATAGTAGAACCAGCAAACGTTGACCATTCTGAGTGCGATGGGGTCGGTTGTTGAGTAGTCGACGGGTTGGCATGTAAAGTTGTATCTGTTGAACCATCCGCCCATTCCGTACTCGTAAAACAGCCACGCAGAAAACAAGACCTGCGCACCGTTGTACGCAACGAGGGTTTTGCGGAACGAGTATGCCGGGCGGCCAGACATCCACCACGGACCAATGACCTTGACCAGCAAGACGTAACTCACGCAAATCAACAGCGTCGGCAACGGGCTACTCATCAACGGGTACTCGTCCGTTCTCGGGTCTACCAATTTACACGTTAATTAGTTTTAATTGATTTTTTGTATTGGTTGCTAGGTTACCTCTCTTGTTGACGAGTAGGTCGTTGTACTTGTTTGCGATTGTTGTCCACAGATGATAAGTGGCCGTCGTCATTGTGGTGGAGTTGTCCATGGCGACGGAAAGTTCAAGTGTTGTTGATATAATGGGGAGCACCTTAGGAATATTTTATCGACTCTCGTCATACTCTCGTAAACCTGTTTTCACTTTTGTAGACCGCCTCACACACACACACACACACACACACACACAACAGGTAGTGTTGGGTTCTTCTCACAGGTATACACAATTATACACACATTCCATTGGGTACTCCACACACATTGTTGTAACGGGGAAACTAATCAGGGCCGTATCGTCATCGCATCATTGCCAAACAGTTTACCGTTGATGCACAGTTGCCATGGCAACAATTGTTGAATTTAACGCGAGGGAAAGGTGAGACTGCTGCTGGAGAAACCATGGAAATGCACACACCTGAAACTGCAGCACCAGCAGAGCCACCTTGGGGGAGAGACTGTGTGTGCAAGAGGAGTGTCAGCTGACTTGCAATTACGGAATTGCACTCTGCAGGAAAAGTGTAAAGTGATTGCAGCATAAAACTTGTATAAGGGATGGGCAAGGACGTAAGGGCGCTTGAGGGGCAGGAGCCTGAGGAAGAGGAGGAGTTGAAGGTAAAGTTTAAGTTTCCATGGTGATGAGAGATTAAGTGACGACGACGCTGATGATGATTGCAGGACCCGCTTGAGGAGGCTCGTGAGTCGTGTCGTGGGGAGAAGAAGTGCTCCGAGTTGGGGGAGAAGCTGATGGCGTGCAACGACCGCGTCAACGGGAGGGAGAAAACGGCAGAGACGTGCGTCGAGGAGGTCATTGACTTTTTTCACTGCGTCGATCACTGCGTAAGCACAAAAAGTTTTAACCGTTGTCACGTGAAATTAATTTGCAATGGTTTTGTGTTTCCAGGCGACAAAGAACCTGTTTAGCAAGTTGAAGTAAAGTTGATGTAATTGTTAGTCTTGATAGTAAATAAAGAGTCGCTGGGTTATAAACAAATGATTTATTAGACAGATATTCAATTAGAACGGGTACTGTTGCTGCTGCTGTTGTGAGTTGAAAAAGTTGTTGTTGTTGAGGAATTGCGTCTGCTGGAGAAACGCCGACAGCGATGACGTCTGCTGTTGTTGCTGTTGCTGCTGCGGGGGAGGAGGAGTTGTCTGCTGTTGAGGATACTGTTGCTGCTGCTGCTGCTGGAGGAATCCTGGGGGCGGTTGGTGCTGCTGTTTCTGCCCCAACATGTAGAGGTGGTGCGGGGGGACAACTGATGAGGGGGACGAGATTGGGGGGGATGCTGCTGCTGGACCACCACCGCCACCGTTCATGTGGTGCATGTGCAGCTGCAGCGATGGGTGCTGCTGCATGAGGTGGCCCAACGGAGGGGAAACTGTTGCTGCTCCTCCTCCTGTGGGGGAGTGCTGTTGATGGGGGTGGTGAGTCATGTGAGGTACTACTGATGATGAGCCGACCAGCTGATGGTGCGGGTGGAGTTGGTGGTGGTGGTTGTTGTGGGGGTGAGAGAGTCTGCAGAAAATACAATTATTTGCAATATCGCAAAAAAGTGTGCAAAAAAAAGTGTGCAAAAAATGTACCTGTTGTTGGTGATGGGCGACCCTTGTGGTGGTGGTGGTCCATTGCTGAAAAGTAGTTGGTTGTTGATTTGTTGTTGAATTCTGTTGTGTTGTGATGAGAAAATGATGGCAGGGTCAGTCCAGTCTTGTTGCTGCTGCTGCTGGTGGTGGTGGTTGTCGCCCCAGGGGTCAATGACTTGTGACTTGTGTTGGGTGAATCCCGGGGGAGGCGTCGTCGTCGTTGGAGTAGCACCGTTGTTCGAAGAGTTGTTGAGGAGGTGGAAGAATGCCGATGACGACGAAGAAGAATAGTTTCCTCCAGAGTAGAACTCTTGTTGCGGTTGTTGTTGGTAGTGACTAGGAAAGTTGTTTTGGAAAGTTTGGTGGTGGTGGTGGTTCAAGACTTCCTCCTGGATCAACTTCTCAAACGCCTTCTGCGTCTCGTAAAACGGGTCGAA
Source organism: Isotomurus plumosus (assembly GCA_034696705.1). Classification (NCBI taxonomy): domain Eukaryota; kingdom Metazoa; phylum Arthropoda; class Collembola; order Entomobryomorpha; family Isotomidae; genus Isotomurus; species Isotomurus plumosus. The sequence goes on from JAQIWV010000002.1 coordinate 56,224, forward strand.
CCCGAGGTCAACGTCACACAACGTCTCCACTCCAGAGGATGCAGCAAAGGAGGAGTCTTCTTCAAGCGACAGCAGCGACATCAGACCCGTTGCTGACGGCACAGATTCTTCTTCAGCGGATGATGCTGCTGCTGCAGCGGGAGTTGGTTGTTCTTGCAAGGGCTTCGGAGGAGCAGCAACAGCAGCAGCGACCACAGGAGGAGGAGGATTGCTGGGTGCAGCAGGAGCAGGAGCGGGTGGTTCCTTCCTGTAATAAAAATTATTGAGGTCGGGAGGTCACAGTAATTGAACGGGGGCACTGACCTGACTTGTACGACAACAGGAGGAGGAGCCTTTTTGACGGCAGCGGTTTTCTTGTTTTCAGCAACAACAACAGCAGCTGTCTTGTTGAAAGCGTCGATGAGTTTTCGTTCATAGTCCTGATGTTTTCCCATTTGCATATCCTCTTTGGTGAAAGAGGCCTCCTGGTCGCCATGGCAGTGAAGGTACATGCAGTCGCCTTTAGGACACACCTGGTTCCTCATAAAATACGAGCAGTACTTAGTTGTCCCGAGACTCGCCTTGATAGTTTTCCCATCGAAGGGAACGTTGTTAACGGACTGAATGGCTCTGAGTGCGTCCTCACTTCTAACGTACGTTATGTACGCCCCATAACTCCCACTGTTGTTGTTTTGCTGCTGCTGAGTCGCTGTTGTCGGGGTGACAGCGTTGACGACGATTTTCACAATCTTCCCGAACCGACCGAAAAATTCCGTTTTCTTGAGTTTGTCCGCGTCGGCGATCCGCTGCGGAATCCCAACGACGAATACCAAGTTACGCTGGACAACACGCAGGTCAGCCAGGTGCTTACGCGATGATATCTCAGATGAAGACGACGACGTCGTTGCTGTTGTTGTTGCTGCTGCAGCTGCTGATGAGGATTTCTTTTTGTTTGTTTCCTTTTTGCGTTTGATTTTTTGTTGCGTGTGGTTTTGGTGATCGTCTGGTTTGTGAAAAGACATCATTGGGGGGTTCTCGGTGTAGGGTTTTCGGCAGGCGGGGCAGGAGCCCTTGGTTCGCTCCACGTCCGTCTCCGTCATCAAACGGTTCCAACAAAAGCCGCAGATCTACAGGAACGGTTTACAATTATTTTCGACTGAACGCTTGTTGTTGTCGACGACGACGTACCTGATATCCGCATGAGCAAGGGAAGAAAGCCTTATCGTCAGTGTCGAGTACTTCGAGGCAGAGTGGGCACTCCTGTTGCTGCTGCTGCTGTTGTTGTTGTTGTTGTTGGAGTTGGTCGAAAATGGAGTTGTTTGAGGAACTGGTCGACGAGCTCGACCCGTTGTTGTTGCTTCCGTTCTTGTCGACCGCCATTGTCGAAAAATTTCGATTTTTTATATTGTGTGTGTGGAGCGAATTTACTGTGTCGTGTTGAATCACAAAAGAAAAGTGAAAGAAAATGGAAAGTTGAAGCCAGAGCGACACCTAGTGAGTGAAAATACTGTGTGTTAGCTACGTGACGAAACAGCAGAGGAGCGCCTTGCGGAAAATTGTGTGTTGAAAAAACAACAACAAACGTAAATATTGGTGTAGGGATGGGTACCACACCCACTCCTTGTTTGACGTGGGGTACGCACTTTGGGGGTAGTGGGGGTGCGCCCCCAAAGATAATGGTGTTTCGGCCCACGTGGGACGAGTTCAAGGACTTTAGCAAGTACGTGACGTACATGGAGTCGTGTGGGGCTCACAAGGCTGGAATAGCAAAGGTTGTGCCCCCACCCGAGTGGGTCCCCAGGAAAGGGGGGTACGATGACGTGAGGAAACTCGTTGTCAAGAGTCCCATCTGCCAGGTCGTCACTGGGAAACAGGGACTCTACCAACAAATCAACATTCAAAAGAAACCAATGACTGTTGGGGAGCTGGAGGGACTTGCTGAAGGGACCACCAAAGCTAATCAGAAGTACATGAGTTGGGTTTTAATTAAAATTAAGGTTGTTGCTAATTGATTTTTGTTGTTGCTGTAGCTACACGACCCCGCGTCACTTTGACTTTGAGGACCTTGAGAGAAAGTACTGGAAGAATATTTTGTATGGGTCGCCGATTTACGGTGCGGACGTGAGTGGGACGCTGACGGACGAGGACGTTGAGTTTTGGAACATTAACAAGTTGGGGTCGATTCTTGACCTCGTTGCTGAGGATTATGGGGTCGCTATCGATGGCGTCAACACTGCTTACCTCTACTTTGGAATGTGGAAAACTACTTTCTGCTGGCACACCGAGGACATGGAACTATACTCCATCAACTACCTTCACTTCGGGAAGCCAAAAACTTGGTATAAGTTGCACACAGTTTGACCTATTTGTTAATTTGGTGCTAATTTGGTTTTGTGTTTGGTTAGGTACGCGGTTCCGCCTGAGCACGGTCGTCGTTTGGAGCGGCTCGCTTCCGGGTTCTTCACTTCGAACTCGAACGAGTGCGGAGCGTTCTTGAGACACAAAATGACTCTTATCTCGCCACAGGTCCTCAAGCAGTACTCCATTCCATTCGATAAGGTCAGTTGTTATGGTTACAGTTGAGGAGTACTGTTTTTTTTCATACTGTGTGTGTGTGTGCAGATAACGCAGGAGGAGGGTGAGTTTATGATAACGTTTCCGTTTGGGTACCACTGCGGGTTCAACCACGGGTTCAACTGCGCCGAGTCAACAAACTTTGCGCTCCCACGGTGGGTCGAATACGGAAAGAGGACCACCCACTGCGAGTGCAGGTCAGTTCATGAAACGGAGTGTGTTTGTTTGGAGTAGAATTTAATAGTGTTTTTTTTGTAGGAACGACACTGTGAGGATCGACATGGAGACGTTTGTGAAGCGGTTCCAGTCTGACCGGTACGACTTGTGGCGGCTGGGGCGGGACTGGGGGTCGCACCCAGAGGACCCTTCAAAGTCGTCATACGCACCCAGATTCAAAAACAACTCCACCGGTAACTGACGGATTTTATTGGGGTTTATTTATAAGAGGTTGCTATAACAGTTTTTTTTTGTGGGCAGACGAGCGGTGCGGGGAGAAGCGGCTGAGGCAGGTCGTACACGTCAGGGAGGGTGGCGCCAGGAGCGGCGGGTGCGTCGGGTTCGTTCAGGAAGATGATGACCAGTTGCAGCAGCAGGAAGAAGAACAGGAGTCGTCGGACTCGGAGGAATCGCTCCCCGATGAGGGCGTCTTGGAGGTGTGCAAGGACTTTTACGCTAAAGCGGGGGAGCCCATCTTCAACGAAGACGAAGAGGAAGAGAGATGTGAGTTTACTTGTCGTCACGTGACCTTTTTTTTGCAATATCACTTGTGACCATTTTTGCAAATTTTGCAGGCCGTTCGCGTAAGAAGCGTCACCGTCGTGTCTCATCGGCGTCGTCGTCGCTGGACTCGAGGTGTTCGTCTGCGCCGCTGACCCCAGGGACACCCTCGGAGCTGACCTCGTCCTCAGAGGACAGTGACCCCGAGTACGAGGTCGAGACGTGCAAGAAGAAGAGGAAGGTCACTCCCGTTAAGAAAAGGACGCCGGTTAAGAAGAAGACGGTGGTGAAGGTTCAAATTGACCCTCTGAGGGGGGGAGCAGCGAGTAGTACGGGGGACCCTGCGATTGACAAGACCCTCGAGGACATTCAGCGCGTTGCCAGGGAAAACCAACAGGAACGAAACAACTCCTCCATCATCGCTCCACCAAACTTTCAATACAAACCTCTTTACCGTAAGTTTTTTTGCAGTGCAAAAAATGGGGTGTGCAAAAAAACCGTTATTATTTTTGCAGTCCCATCTCACCCGATCTCATCATCATCCTCCTCGTCTCAGTTTGGACACCCGCGACTCGTCCCCACTGCTGCTTCTCACCCACTGGCGTACTTGCCCCCGACGAGCATGTCGCCAGTGTTGGTGTCTCCTGCGGATCTGTCGTCAATGTCTGGGGTGCTGTCCCGTCCGTCGCACCACCCCCTCCCGCACCAGCGAACTGGGTTCAGTGCGACCCCCACCACCATCATCCCCCCCAACAACAGCAGCAGCAGCAGGAAGACTGATGAGAAGACGTTTGTGGAATCGCAGGTGGGGTCCGCGGCCAAACGAAAGGCAACGACGCCGAGAAAACTCGCACCCATCACCTCGTCGTTCTCATCCATCGCATCCGCCATCGTCAAACACAACAACTATTAAATATTTTATAGACTCACATTAAATATTCATCAACTGTGACACTACTTATCACGTGACTCTTTTTTGCATCAACATTGTGCATACATTTCATCATTGAGTTATTGTCATGTATTGTATTCGTTGTTGTCATGTCAAGTGTCTCATTGTGCCCCTCGTTTCGCGCGGGTTGATTTTCCCGCTGGTGAGAAAAGAGTATAACGGTCGTTTGTTTCCCTCCGAGAGACAACAATACACACACACAATAAAAAGAGTTTCAATGTTGCGGGACGTTTCCGAAAGTTGATGGACGACCAGATAGTTGCAACAAAAATGGGGACGGTTGTTGTTGACCCGCTGTACATTTTCGTCCCCCAAGACGTTATCGCTGCAGGGGGAGACCTGATTCACGAGGACGTCAGTTTTGTAAGTACGCAAGAAGAGGAGGACTCGATGATGAGCTCTCATAACGACGTCAAACCCGTTGTCGTCACTGCGGAGGCCCTTCAGCAGCAACCACCCCCACCGCGGAAGAAGACGAACAAGAAGATCAACAGGGGACGGTGGACAAGGGAGGAGGACGATCGGTTGAGAAAGTAAGATTTCCCATAATATTCCCATAATTTCCCAAGAGGTCATACTGATGGTGTATGTTAGTTTGGTGAGTTCTGGGTTTGAGTTGGTGCACCCGGACTTTGGTCACATATCGTCGTACTTCCCTGACCGGAGTGAGATGCAGTGCGCGACGCGTTGGAGCAAAGTCCTCTCCCCCTCCCTTATAAAAGGTCAGTGGACGAGGGAGGAGGATGAGAAAGTGATTGAGCTGGTGAACAAGTACGGACCTAAAAAGTGGACGCTGATAGCCAAGTCGCTTCAGGGGAGGATCGGGAAGCAGTGCAGGGAGCGCTGGCACAACCACCTCAACCCTGAGATTAACAAGAGACCCTGGACTACAGAAGAGGACAATATTATTCTTCACGCACATCACAAGTACGGAAACCAGTGGTCCAAAATCGCTAAGCTTCTCCCCGGGAGAACTGACAACGCGATTAAGAACCATTGGAACTCGACGATTAAGAGGAGGGTCAGTTGCAGTGTCAGTGGGGGGCAAAGTAGGGGAGCGGTTAAGGGGAGACCACGCAAAAACAAACTCGTCGTCAAGCAGGAGATCATCGAAGAAGAGGAACATAATGACTCGGGATTCCAGTCTTTCATCTCTAACCATCAAATGGTAAACTAATTTTTTTGTCATCTAATGACAATCTTATAACTTTTAATTTTCATGTCTATAGCAACATGACCAGCATCATCATTTGTCAACATCAGTCCTGTCGTCATCGTCGTCGCCATTGTGCGCGTCGACTCCGTTGCAGTCAGCTTCGACTTTGCACGAGTTGCTTCTGACGCCGCCTCGCCGTCCGCTGCTTGTCCGTTCGTCCATGTCCCCGTCCCCATTGAAGCTCCTGTTCACGCCGCCTCCGTCTTCGTCGTCGTCTCTGTGCGCGTCAACGCCGACCCCGCTGAAGAACGCTCTGAATTCGATGAGGAAGACGTCGTTTGCGTCGCCGATAAAGCTGGAGGACCTCGCTGACATTTGTGGGAGTGGTCAGACGAGTTTGTTTGAGACTCCGTCGAAGGCGCTGCTGTCTTCTGGGGGAGAGTGTTCGTACCTCTTTGACATGGACACGGAGAACGAGTTTTTCGACTTTGAGGAAAACAACAAGTCGGTTCCAACGACGCCGAAGAATAAACGGAAAAATAATATCGCCGCGTCAAAGAGGATCTCATTTTCACCACTCAAAAATATCGACAACAACTCACACCACCACCGAGAATTCGACAACATTTTTCTCTGAACTGCATTCATTTGTAAATACACTTTTTGTCATGGTTGCTAATTATTTGGGTTAATAGGTAAAATAAAGTTATCAAACACATACACACGTGGAGTAATCAATTGACAGCTTAGAGGTGGCCAATGGGAGAGTGCCAAGGAGGAGGTGGGCGGGGCGTGGAGGTCGTGTCGGTTTCTGATTGGCGGAGGAGGAGCCCAGAGTGTTCTCGTCCAATCAGAGTCGGACGTGTCTCTGCGAGAGTGAGTTGACTTCCCCTGGAAGCAACGACACGGGACGCAGTCGAGAGAGAACCACCAGAGAGTCAAGACGTACACGGAGAATTTTCACAGTTTCCACCATGAAAACGACGGCGAAGACGGCGATTTTCTTGTTTGTTGCGCTGACGGCGGCAACGGCAGAAGTCTTTTTCCACGAAAAGTTTGATGACGGTGAGGAGTGGCGGTGATGCAAATTCGATCAGGTGACTAATTTTTTTTTTCCGTGCAGCCGGCTGGGAGGAGCGGTGGCAGGTGTCGAAGCACGACGGGAAAACCTTTGGAAAGTTTGTCCAGACGGCGGGCAAGTTCCACGGCGATGAGAGCGATAAGGGTACGTTTTATCAAACCAAGTTAATAGCAGAAGTGTGAAAATGAGAATTGTTTGCAGGGTTGCAGACGAGTGAGGATGCTCATTTTTACGCGTTGTCGACGAAATTTCCCGAGTTTACGAATGAGAAGAAGCCGTTGGTGATACAGTTTACGGTTAAGCACGAGCAGAACATTGACTGTGGGGGAGGTTACCTCAAGTTGTTTGACTGTAACTTTGAACCTGAGGCGATGCACGGGGACACGCCCTACCTCCTCATGTTCGGACCTGACATCTGCGGACCAGGAACAAAAAAAGTTCACGTCATATTCAACTACCAGGGCAAAAATCATCTCATCAACAAGTAAGCTGACTGTAATGAGCAATTAAACGGTTTTGATGCTAATGAGTTAATTGATTAGGGACATCCGGTGCAAGGACGATGTGTATACGCACACGTACACGTTGATTGTGGAGCCTGACCAGACGTACCAGGTGTTGATTGACGGTGAGAAGGCGCAGAGCGGTAATTTGGAGGACGACTGGAGTTTCCTTCCACCAAAGAAGGTCAAGGACCCCGAGGCAAAGAAACCAGAGGACTGGGATGATAGGGCGACCATTGACGATCCAAGCGATAGCAAGCCAGAGGACTGGGAGCAGCCTGAACATATCGCCGACCCTGACGCTACCAAACCTGAGGACTGGGATGATGAGATGGACGGAGAGTGGGAAGCTCCTCAAATCGATAACCCTGCTTTCAAGGGAGAGTGGAAGCCGAAGCAGGTGAGATTTTACACTCACTTATTATGGTGGGGGAATAAGTTGTTAATGTGGTTGTTGTTGTGTTTGTAGATTGACAACCCGGCTTATAAGGGAGCGTGGATCCACCCGGAGGTGGATAACCCCGAGTACAAGGCCGACTCTGAGATTTACCGGTACCCTGCGATTTGCGGGATCGGGCTCGACCTGTGGCAGGTCAAGTCAGGAACCATCTTCGACAACATCCTCATCACCGACGATCTCAACGAGGCCAAGAAGGAACAGGACAGAATCAACACCAACACCGTCAGTTACATTATTTCGCCTGTCATGAGAGCATGACTTTGATTTTTGTTGTTGTTTTTGCAGGAGCTTGAGAAGAAGATGAAGGAGGCTCAGGACGAGGAGGAGAAGAAAAAGTCTGAGGAGGAGAGCAAAAAGAAGGAGGCCGAGGAGGAGAACGACGACGAGGACAATGACGACGACGAAGCTGGAGGGTCCCCGCACGAAGAACTTTAGTCATGTTTCATTCTTCTATATTACTTTTTCAACGCATTTTCAAACATTAATAAAAAAAAAGTGCATTTCTGTTTATAGTTACCTTTATCGGATCTGTTTCTTGTTTCTAAGCATAGTTAGTAATATTTACTGCATTCTCATCTCTCATTGTCACCATTATGAAGTTGTTAAAAGTGAGTAAAAGAGTCATAGAGAAAAATTGGCGGCATATTTTTGAATGATGTGAAAGTAAGGATTTCCAAAATATTTGCTGCTGCTGTTAATTGTCGGCTGGAGTAGCAGACAAAGATAAGATGAGCCGCCGCGGGGTGGTAAAGATTGTTGTGCTCTGCGTCGCCTGGTACGCCTCCTCCTCCTTCAACAACGTCATCGGTAATAAATTTTTTTAAACAGGCAAAGAAAACGTGATTTAAATTAATTTTATGACAGGGAAGCAGGTGTTGATGCAGTTCGAGTACCCAATGACACTCACACTAGTTCAGGTATAAAACCGTTGCCACGGAAACAGTCTATGAGATAAATTGTATAATTGTGTTTTTAGCTGCTGAGCATAACGGTGTATAGTGGTCCGTTGTTGAGTTTGACGCGTCGGTATGGGAACGTTCCCCCGTCGCGAACGTCGTCGAGTGCGAATGGGGCGACGGGGATCCCGACGTCGCTCTTCCGCCGCGTTGTCATTCCCCTCGCGTTTGGAAAGTTTCTCGCATCAGTCTCATCACACGTCTCCCTGTGGAAGGTCCCCGTCTCATACGCTCACACCGGTAATTACCATAGCAACCATATAAAACATCTAATTTAAAAAAACTATTTGTTTCCAGTGAAAGCGACGATGCCGTTGTTTACGGTTGTGTTGTCTCGTTTAATATTTAACGAGCGTCACAGCGTGAACGTTTACTTGAGTCTCGTCCCGATAATCCTCGGAGTAACGATAGCGACGTTAACAGAGTTTAATTTCTCGAGCATCGGATTAATTTCTGCGCTACTAGCAACGCTTGGGTTCTCTTTGCAAAATATTTTCTCAAAATCGGTGCTTAAGCAGACTGGAATCCACCAGTTTGAATTGTTGCAAACGCTTGCGAAACTATCACTATTGTTGTTTCTACCGTTCTGGTTAGTTATCGACCTGCGGCATCTGACGGCTAAGCATGACTCAACTGATACAACAACGTCGTCAACTAATTACGAGTCGGTTTTGTTATTATTGTTCCTCGACGGACTCTTAAACTTTTTACAAAATGTTTTAGCTTTCTCTGTTTTAAAACTTGTTACTCCATTAACTTACTCCGTTGCCAATGCGACCAAGAGAATTTTTATTATTACTATTTCGCTATTGTTCTTTGGCAACCGC